>LPNX011157796.1:6402-108902 GCA_001517045.1 Pseudotsuga menziesii
AGGGAACAACCATTTTCACAATCAACATTATTCCCATCGACACGATACCATCAACCACTTTCATAACTGACATGAACCGATGACCTCGATAGTCCCATCGTGCATTCGTGACTTCGAGCACTAAAACCAAATCACCAATAACGCACACTCAAGTGTTCTTACTGAACCATCACGTCTGCCATTAATACACCCCTCGACAAAAACATCCAACGCTTCAACTATAAATACTGAACCGCTAAAGGATCATTCACCGCAATTCAAACAGAGAGAGCAACAGAGCAACCAGACGATTAAAATCCAATAACACCAAAGTAAAATCAACCAGTAGACCGACAAGATGGCACCAAAATAGACCAGAGCCTCAGCCAAGACCAAGGAACTACAGACCACAGAGACACCATTAGTGAGGAGACTAAAGAACATCAAGAACACTAAGATGCAAGAGGGCTCATGGACAAAACTATGGACCAAGCTAAAAGAGTGGGATTACGTCAACAAGAAGCCTATCCTCGCTACAGAGAAGACACAACATAGTACCATTGTAAATTATTTCAACACACCACTCATGGCTAGTTTTGCAAGAACAAAAGAAACAACAGTAAAATTTATCATAAGCTGGTACCACAATGGCTGATTTTACTTCGACCGACCGGTTCACATCTCTGGAGAATTCATTTACAAACTGACAGGGCTATCAAAAAAAGGAGACCTGATACTCGTCAGTATCAAAGAAGGATTATTCGAAGAACTAACAAGGTCGGCATCGGGAAAAAACTTTAAAGGGTTAATGATTAGTCAAATAACACGTCGAACGCCATAGATTGTGGCCAAAATCATAGCTATTACACTTACAATGGCAGGTTGTGGAAGCGACCTCAAACTGGATATGCTAGAGGAAATAGACACCATTGCAACCAATGCAAAGGTATACATATGGGTTGAGTATGTCACCAACATGATCAAAAACATCTATGAGAAATGCCAAGAGATGGGAGGAATCATCAGGTTCTCGTCACTTATCGTATGGATAGTAATGTTCTCTATTTGCCCTGAAGGAGAAAAAAACTTTCAAGAACCAACAAGATTTCATATGTGGAGATTCAAACCGTTCTCCCAGAATGGAACAATGAAGGAACTTGCCAAGGGAAAGGTGCTGTTGGAAAACTAGCTCCAACAGCTCAAAATCCACACGACCAAATGGAGGGTGCCTCAGAACATCTGACGAAGCCTACCCAAAAAGGCCCACATCCAACTAGAGCTTGACCATACTGTAGTGTGGTACATGTAGGGCACCAAACCAAATGCAAAGATCCTCGACTACTATCCAAGAGTTGAAGAAATATTTTGGGAGCTATCTCGACAGGATGGAACAAAAGTGCCCATACTAGCAAGAGAAAAGGAAACAGACTTCTCGATAGAGGAGTCATTGACAGACCAGGAGAAGGAGGACGATTATGATCTTAACTTATAAATCAGTACCTTCATGTTGGAAGAGACACCGGTCGAAGGAACTAGCCAACTACAAATCATAATCAAGCCTCCGACAACACAAAGGGAAGAGACACACGCAGAATAGCAGGTAACCAATCCGACTGAGGAAGGTCTCATCTCGACCCAAGACCCAAGGGGAGAAATAGAAACTGAAAATCCAGAGTATGCTCTCACCAAATACAATATAACTAGATTGTCGAAGGAGATAGCAGCATCGAGAAAAAGAAAGAAAACACAAGAACAAGAGCAAGGGAAAGGTAAGCGTAGGCTTATCATTGTGAAGTCTTCAGAGGATGAGGAGGAACTAGCAGCTATGGCCCTCGACATAATAGAGGATTCCACCATAAACAAAGTGCCAGTGGAGACCCAATTTCAAAAATTTGTCGAGGCAGGAGCACAACAAGGTCAACCAAAGAAGGCGAAGAGCACAAACACTTCGATGGTCGAAAATGTTGTGGATCTTGTGTCTACACCCCCACCTCCATCTCCGACAAAAATAACAGAGGAGATAATACCTCAAAAACTTTCAGTAAGCCCACTGGACTTATGCAAGAATGCTATGTCAAAGGTTGTGAAGGAAAAATATGACCATGACAGAGACCTCCAGGCATACATTGAAAAAGTGCCTGAAATATTCACCACAGTACAAAAACTCTCCACCAAAGCCCCCTTGTTTGAAGCTGGTGGATCCAGACAACCTGGCCAAGTACTCCAGAGGCTAAAGACTTTTTAAACTGTGACTTTGACCTTTCAGAGAAACCCTAACACAAAAGTTGAAGTTGCTGCACATCGAATCACGTCTGTCACTTCGACCAACCCTGAACCGACCAGAGATGAGGAAGGAGAAAACATGGAGGACATAAGTCAAGAAATCAACCAAATGTTCTCTGACCTGGATTCTCCCCCTCAAATCGACAATCCACCACTCAACCACACTTCCACCAACCCAATCACACCCGACCATTCACCAACCCCATCACCACCACCTCCCAACCCAGAGCCCTTAATTCAACCAGTTGCACCAGAACCACCTCCACTGCAACCATTAGCGAAAACCACATCCACTTCTGGACCCTCTACATCCAACCAACTAGAGGCACAACCAGGTGCAGATTTCATTCCACCACCCCAACCAAAAATACCATCCATCACTGCTGCCCCACAAACAAAAAATCCATACCTAACTCTTGCAGGTATATAGGTGTCAAAACAAGCAGAAACAGAGAAGCACGATAAGAAGAAGGAGAAAAATAAGAAGGACCATCATGAATAGACAACAATGGTCCACATCAGTAAACTTGGGTCAACCACTGCGATCGATTCAACCAAGTTGAAAGATGCAGAGCTAGGACAACTCCTAGAAACATTGGCAATTGAAGCAAAGACAAGGAGCCAGCAGAGATGTAAGGAGATCAACAACAATGAAAGAGAATAAGTCGAGTTTCTCAACAAATGCAGAAGACTCATACAAATGGTGATACCAGGACCAGTAGAGGTTGACATCGACAAACCACTAGAAAAAGCTTATCAGTTGTTTGAGAGCGTGGTGTCGGTGCTATAGACACAAAAGAGGAGCAAAAAGAAGAAATTGTATGACTATTGATGGAGCAGCACACAACCTTTGCAGAAGCATACAAGGTGTTGCAAGATCACATGGAGGAGTCTCTCATTATAGAAGAATTATTGCGAGACTGACCTGCTTACTACGAGCAAGTCTATCAACGAACTAGGCAAACCTGATAAGAGATCCAAGCACTAGAGAAGAGGAAAAGCACTGACAAAGCACTCAGAAGCACAATTGAAGATCAAATAGTGCTTGAAACGGCCAAACTGTAGAAGCTCGAGCAAGAATCACATCAATGGGTGCAACAAGCCATTCCAAACCTAGAAAAAGTAGACATCATCTGCCCGTAGATGAAAAGACTACTGGAGACAGCAGAGGAAGAGGACTAGCTTATGGGTCTTGACATGGAAAAAATAGCGGAAGTTTCCATACCAGAGAAAATGTCGATCTTATCCAGTCTAACTACACTAACCATTGACACATAGAAAATTTTGCAAAGTTGGACGGATTTCCAACACCAACTGGAAGTGACAACTGAAGCAATTGTCGAAGTCTGTGTATAGAAAAGACCAACCATCAGACTTCACAACCCATGAATACCAAGCACAAAGAATGACTACTTAGACAGACAAAGAAATTTTGGGTACCTCCCTATTTCTTCAGGATGAAGAAACGTTTTGTTCATGGGGGAGATGTTGGAGGAGCAAGTCAGTAAGATGACTTGAATGATAGCCAACTTAGTCGATCAGCCGACTAAGTCAGTCAGCTGACTAGTTAGAGATTAGGTCAGCCACCTAAGGTCATGTCGGTTGAGTGAACTGACAGGTAGTTATTTGTAACTGTTTGTAATTCATATATATTAGGTTGTTGAGCCAGATGAGAACTCAGTTCAGTTCTCAGTATTGTATGGACCCTCTCATGTTAGTATAATCTGTTATTCTATCTACTTGTTCTTATCTCTTGTCTCTGTGATGTATGTATGTTTTAGTATGTATTATTGGTAACCTTATGTGATCTGTGAGATTACAACAACCATCATCCCAGATGCTCCCTGTGCGGGCACTTCTTACCTAGATGTGCCAGGGGCATCCCATGCCGTAGATGGCATCATAGGATCTGTTTCCCACCAAACACAACATCATGTGACACCGCCCATGATTCCACCACACCCAAGTAGCACCCCTAGTGTTTCCTACCCAAGCCAAGCTCCTGACTATTCAAGAATACTGTCTCAATACGTAGCTACAACCTCCTATGCACAACCTACGCCACAGCAACAGGCCCATGCACCTACTTGGCTGGCACAACAATATTTAGGACAGATGACCATATTTGTGGCACCCCCATCCCCCCAAGTTTACTATGCACCACTAGTGCAAGCCTCTCAAGCCCCCGACCCACCTCTTCCAACACCTTTAGGAAAAAATTTCTCCCAGCAAAACCATCCAAAACAACCATCCCCCAACAACCAATAAGGGCAAGACAAAAACAACCGAACTAGGAATCGAGGCAACAACCAACCGCAAGGAGACGGTCAACAACCAAATCCTCCCAACAACATTGGGGAAAACTGACTAGCTCAAAACCCCCAGCAACCAAAACCACCTAGATGCAATGCCCCATTACACACAAATAAATAATCCAAATTATGCGACTTCTACAGACACTATACGCATCAATGCCCCTTCATGTGTCACGCTAAGCAAGCCATTCAGAATGAAGTTCATTATGCTACCAATACGGCAGTTCCTACTCAACCCAACCTAACACCATGAGGCCCTCCACCTATGGTTCTCCAAAACCCATTACCGCTCCAAGGATTGGTAGCAACCACACCTGCTCCCCAACCCAATCCCACCGCCCCTGCTGCACCTCCGCCAACAGAAACTGGTGTTCACCACCTGCTAGCCCTGAAAACTGAAGAGGTCAATTTACAAACTAGGAGAAATCAGTACAGAACCAACTTTGAAAACAATAACCCATCAACAAAATCCACATCCAAAACAACCAATACACCTCTTCACTTATCCCCTTTTCCCCCATGCCCCCCCATACGGCGGGTTTCCAACAATGCCATGGCTAGAGCTGCTGTGAGCTACAACATCGTTGATGACTTGGCCCAAACACCTATGGCCATGTCAGCTCTTGAGGTACTTAAAAATTTCCCAACACAATGAAAGGCCTTACTAGCCACCCTC
The DNA here is from genome assembly GCA_001517045.1 of Pseudotsuga menziesii. NCBI lineage: Eukaryota > Viridiplantae > Streptophyta > Pinopsida > Pinales > Pinaceae > Pseudotsuga > Pseudotsuga menziesii. The sequence continues at coordinate 11,656 of LPNX011157796.1, forward strand.
AGTTCTGTAGACCCCTCCGACTCCAAATTGATCACATTCAACACAGATAACGGAGAGCCCCGGATGCCATCAACTATTGCTTCCAAATTCTGGTATCCATTCAGAATTTGGTTGTACATCGATGCATCATCGACGAGGGGGCATCCACATGTGTTATGATGGCCATCCCACTAAAGCCCAAGATATCCTTTTGCATTTCCATGTTACCACCTAAGTTGTACTTAGTGGTTTTTTACCAAGTGAACCTGGTGAACTCGACAAAGATTATTTGTTCGGACTTCAGAAGACCTTCGGAAGTGGTTCTCGAAAGTGCTTGTTGTACTATATCACATGTCTGTACCCCATAGGGGAGTTACAATAAAATTTTATAGCATGAAAGTGTATGTAAAAGACTCGGTCTCTTGGGATTTAATTGCCAATCTGATCCACCAAGAGTGTTTTTTCCCTTGGTTATTATTGGTTGTTGAATAAACAACTGATAATTTCTGAGTTTTTCACTCAATACCTCTAAAGTTAGGGTGGTCGACTTGGAATTTAGGCCTGTTGAGGTTATTAGATTCTATGTGTCAATGTACAAACATGCTAGGAATTATGGTCGAGTCATATGAACATGTCTAAGTCCCCCTAATTTTTCTTTTTTTAAAGTTTTTTTTAAATTTTAATTTTTCCAAAACTTAGTCTATTTTTTAATAGTCTAAATGGAAAAATTGGTTTTGTAATAAAAGTGGGCTCAGAAATCAGTTTTAGTCATGGGTGTGCTCATTTTCAAACTTAGAGCACCATGTAAACCCATCAACCCACTTTTCCTAAGTTTTGAGTGATTTTCCCATCACTCAGGTCAGAAAACCCTAAAAATCAAATATTGATTATTTTAATTGATAAATTAATTAAATAATGGGGAAAACCCTAAATCCTAAATCAATGGGATTTGCTCCAATTTGACTGAAATCAGTCTCATAGGCTTTGGATTGACTGAAGCTGAGCATTCCTTGACATAAGGAGGTGATCTGGGCTGAACAGAGAGTGCACCACAGCATGCAATCTTGGGAATTGTGCCCTCTCTCTCTCCTCCACATGTGTGGCCTTATCTGGATGAGTTTTGGTTGATGTTTCAGTTAACAGGTTGAGGTTTCAGTCCGATCAACTCTCCAATTGACAGTTTCACTCAGTGAGACTCAAATCAGACTCAATTAAACTCAGATCAAGCTCAGCTTGACTCCACATACAGCTACAGTCTCTCTCTCCTTGGGAATTGTGCCCCCCTGGGCTATGTTTCCAGTTTTTGTTATAAATAAAGCATAGTTTTCCTCTTCCGAGCTAGTTAGAGTTGGATTAAAGGGATTGCTAGTTGTAATTGATACAGTATTCTATAATTTTTCTGCAATAAAGAAAGCTTTGGAGGCTAATGGTGTGGTGCAATTGTTTGTTGGCCATTATTGTTTGATCTTCATGAGGTAATCTGTGTATTGTTTCAATTTCTCGCATCTTGGATTATGAATCTGTTTTACCTAATCATTGGAAGTAGAGGGCTATAATTAATTTTACTTGTTTCTTCTATTTTGAATACATGTACTTAAAAATCTAGATCTCACATGTTTATAAGTTTACATGCATGTAGCTTTAGCTTTGATTTATGTGTAATCACCAAATCTCACGGGTTTGCAAGTTTTTGTGATTGATTTACAGGTTGCTTAGTTGTGAATAATCATGGATCTAGTTTGAATCCACATTAATTTCAACATCTCTGAACGACATAGTCCCTCCGCATCCCTCTTTGAAACCTTTTGGCTGGTTCTTTGCGGCAACAAGCTCTTCCTCTCCATATCTCTTCCTCCTTCTAAAATATTAAAATTTTACCTGGTTACTAGGTTTGTGTCTTGGATTTGTTTAGATCTATCATTCTATAGTAAAATTTAATATATATATCTCTTCTTAAATCTCAAAATCTAGATCTCTATTTTTCAAAAGTTTTCCATAAGCATCATAGATCTGGCGTAAAGAAATCGTCCTTTTTGCATTGTAGTTTAAAAGAAAACTTGTAGTTTTCATGCATTCGATTTATTTTTCTGTTACAAAAGATAAAATCCAGAAATAATTGCACATTACATTGGCTTCCCTAAAGGCAATCCAAGATCCCAAGGAAATCTTGCTTTCCTTGGTTCTTTTTTTTACCTTTTTAACTAGTTTTAACTTAGCTTTTTTTGGTTTAAACTAGGCTGACCCAAAGGTACTTTCAAAGTGATTTTGGGAATATTTAATTTTAATAATCTCTCTATTTTTTAGAATCTATAACAGAAATAGGAGGATCTGCTGTACGAAAATGGCTTTTGGGCCATCTGAATCCCCTTAGGGGTCTCCCTTTTTTACTGTAATATTTAATTTTGGAACTTTGTAAAGTATTGGTTTCATTATGTATAAGAACCAAGAGGAATAATATCATTTTTCTAATATTTTAACCGCTGATAATAATAAAAAAATAGAATAGGCTCTTTCAAGCCCATTCCCCATCCCCCCTGGGGGGATTCGCGTCCTTTTTTTGTTTTTTTGCAATTTCCTATTTTTTCGATCTAGATTAGTTTCATTTATGCAGAATACTATACTTTGATTAATTTTATCATATATTCGATATCATAAGTTCAAAGCAACTTTAATACTGACCCCATGACTTCCCGATTGACCCAAAAGGGGAAAGAGATGCGTGGTAGGACTAATTAGAAAACCTGTGGTTTGTTTCTTTTTTTTGTTGCTTTGGCATTAATTTATACAAGAAATCTTTCTAAAATCAACCTGATCCTTGATTCCCCGATTGAGGTCCACTTGGACCGAAATAGGTTCTTGGAGGGTTTTTCTTTCTAAAAACACATCCTTTAAAATTTACTAAAATTGACAAGACTCCGGTGTGTATGCTCTGAACTTGGATACGGTTCATCTGATCAGTAAATATGCATCAAAAACAATGTGAGTGACTAGATTAATTAGGTTTCACCTTCCCCAATTAACCACCATAAGGCGAAAATCCAACGCCTCGATCAAACCGTAAACGGTGGCAAAATACCCAAAGAAAGTGGGAAATCCTGGACAATGACCTCGAGGTGACGATATTTGTTACACACTAGAGGGTGTATTATGAATACAGTCCCAGAGACTCCATTCAGCTCACACATTCCTTGCGGGTAGCCGTGAAGGTTTTATTTTTGGACATACTCCAAGTACCCCTCGAGTATATCTGGAGTCCCCCCTCGCCTAGTTTAATCCACTCATTTTCCATATGAACTTAAAACGTACCAAGAGGCAATTGCAAAACATTCACTCCAAGCACATGTAAGTACATTTGATTATTTTATGAATCCATTTTAAGGCACTGGTTATTTGTTTAAATCTTACGGTATATATATATTGCGTGTCAGCATTGTGCTTACTTGTGCTCATTTTTCATCTTCTCATCTATGGTTATTAATGGTTAAATTCAAAATTCTAAGAAACTTATTCAATCTAACATCATCATACTAAAGTAATTTTCCTTAGTAAATTAATAGGGTCTACCCCTCTTGGCTTCGTTAGGAGTTGAGCCTAAACAGAGGAGTCAAGAAGAAGGTGGCAGCCTTGACTCAATACTTTCCCCCAAGGACACACCAAGTGGCTTGAATATTTCTGCCACATCCCCCCCAGGTGTGTGAAAGGTGGCAACACTTTTTTGGCATCGTTGCCGAGGATAAATATTTTTATTCCCGAGTACGACTTATCTTATCTTTTTTCTAAACAACTAAAAAGATAAAAAAAAAATGATTGATCTTGTCTTTAAAAAATATTAAAATTAAAACTTGATCCATCTTGCGACTCCACTGTCTAACATCCGTTCAATAATTTCTACCTGAATAAACTGCCAGAAATTATTCAATCCTCTCCCTGATCCCGAAAGGTTTATTAGAGAAATATTGAATAGGAAGATTTCTCATAGAAACCTTGAAAATTTAGGATACCAATCCCTCTCGGATATCCATCACATATTTGTAGAGAGACAAATTCACCAATCTCAAGAAATGACACAATTCTTCAAACCCCTTGACTTTTCTCAAATAGCAGGTGCTCCCCATGCCATTCCAAATGATTCTATCAAGAATCTCCCCATATTTCAGGGCAATAATGCCATCACCTCCAAGTCTCACCTTTGAAATTTTGAAAAGCACCACATCAGTTATTGCAATGAGGCTACCCATGATCATGATGATGCCAAAATGAAGCTGTTTGCTTTATCCTTAGAATATGATGCTGAAGAATGGTACCTCGACCTAGATGGTAATTCATATAAAACTCTTAGTGAATTCCAGGATGGTTTTAAGAAGAAATGGGGAGAAAAGAAGGAACCAAGACATCTTCTTGTTGCCCTTCATAGCACAAAGAAGATGGAGAATGAAACCGTGGATGAATTTAACACTAAATTCAGGTGTGTGGTTGCGGAGCTTCCTAAAGACATCAAGCCAAAAGATTCCTATATCCTAATATCCTATATTGAAGCTTTCACCGATGATTTAAGATACCAGTTGAGAGACAAAGAGTCGATCGATCTAAAAACTGCCTAGGAATTGGCCGAGAAAATAGAAAAGAATATGCAGTCTTCAGGCAAGTCCAACATTTCAGTTTACACAAGGGGAAACACTTCCTACAACAAAGAGACTAAGGTTAAATCCATTGAATCAAAAGAAAAGGGAACTTCTAAATATCCCATGGAAAAGGTGGCAGACATGATAAAAAACTTGGTAACTAGTCAAAACCAACAAATGGCCAATCATGCTACATAATTGAACCATATGCAAAATAGAATAATCACAATGGAAAGGAATAATGGACCTAGGAACTTTTAGCCCAAGTAGAATCAGATGTATCAAAATAAATCCCCTCAATAAGAACCTGGGATTCCAAACCAATTAGACTCAGTTAACATGGTAGAAGAAGTAAATCAATGGTGTAGACCTTGTGAGCAATTCCACCGTGAAATCACTTGTTATGTTGCAAAGCAGGTTATGGAACATGGACTTCCCGAGGTTAGTAATCACGAAACAATGTCAAGTGAGCCTGATCATGTATACATGGTAGGCCAAACTTACCCTTTTTCAAACCAACATTGGCAGCAAGCCACAGATTACAGTTATGAGAAGGACCTCCTTTCCAACTTTTATGGTGAAATGCCTACTCCGAAAAGAATTCAGGAAATGAAGGAGGCTAGATTCAAGGGTGCAGTTTATCGAAGGAAGGAGAAGTCATCACCATCTAAATAGTACAAGACAAAGGTAACCACTCCTCCTCTCCTAGATCCCCATGTTATTCCTGAATCAAATATTGACATGAGAGAATGGTTAAGTAGTGCTAAGGTTTCTATTTATGCAACTGATGTCCTTAAAATTCCTGGTCAAAAATAAAATTTGTTTAAAGCCATAGAGGATAGTCAGAATAAAACTCATAATATTTTCGAAGAGGATCATCTCCCTAATAATAATGCTATATTTGAAGCCAAACATATTGAACCTATAGATATGCCTATAGTCCTCAATAGTGTTGATCCGAAAAGAGAAGACCACCCACCTTTTTATGTCTCTCTCTTAGTTGATAACCTTCTCCTTCATAACTGCATGATATATTCAGGTGCTTCATCAAATGTCATGACAAGAAAAGTAATGGAAAAGTTAAATCTAAGGATCACCCGACCCTACCACAATGTTTGTGCAATGGATGCAAGAGAAGTTGAAGTGTTAGGAATAATCTACATGTTAAGTTGGCCAAGTATCCTGACATCGACATTTTGATGGATGTGGTAGTGATTGATGTTCCAGATAATTGGGGTATGTTGCTATCCAGAAAGTGGACCGCAACTCTTGGTGGGTAAATTCAAATGGATTGGAAATATGCTACTATACTTGTGTCAGAAAACACTAGGGTGATACTCCATAGAGATAAGCTAAGGAAACGACATGTAGAAAACCCTAAAAATCCTGGAAATGAATTTGTTCATTTCACGGATAACTTTGGAAACTATGCTATCTTGTCAAATTTCATGGCCCCTATTAAGGAAAACATTAATGTTGAAAAGATATATGAGGTTTGGAAAATGTACTTTGACAGGGTTTATTCCAAAGCCGAAAAGGGTGTGAGCATTGTGATCATCTCTCCTTCAAACAAAGTCTACAACCTTGCTTTTAGGTTAGAGTTTGAAGCATCAAACAATGTAGCTGAGTATGAGGCATTGCTTATAGGGTTAGAAACCACTAAAGACATGGGGATAAAGATGTTGAAAATAAAAGGTGATTCAGACTTAGTTTTCCTCCAGATTAAGATTCAGTATCAATGCAAAAATGACAGACTAAGGAAGTATAGAAATGCCATATGGGACACCATGGAATGGTTTGATGCACTTAACATTCAAAAGATCCATAGGGAAATGAATGTGTTAGAAGACAAGTTGGTGGTAGCAGCATCCACCATCCAACCTTCAAATGAAAAGATTAATGGAAATGGAAAAATGGAAATTAATTTCAAACCGTCAATTCCAGATAATGTAGATCATTGGCAAGTGTTTAAAGATGATGAGCAACTCTTGAGATTCATCCATAATCTCCAAGAGTTTGAAGGTTGTGAGATCAGTTATCAACAAGAGGGTAAAGAGTATCAGGAGTGCGAGGATAATGAAAGGAATCACATCCCGAGTAGCCTTATAGCTTTCGAAAATATGTTTGATCGACAGGATCATAATAAAAACAAAAAAGAAGCAATAAAAATTGGGGATTATATGAAAATAAACATAGGAATTGATAAAGATCCCAAGTTAATAAAAATTGGAAAAGGTGCTTCAGAAAAGGAAAGGAACACTTTGATCAACTTTATCAAAGAATATATAGATGTGTTGGCCTTTAGTTATGATGAGATTAAAGCCTATCTAGAAGATGTGTTTCAGCACACTATTCCCATCATAGAAGAGGCTAAGGAGGTCAAGCATTTCTGACAAAAACTTAGGTGAATAAATACTAATTTGGCCCCCATTATGCAGAAGGAGCTTCAGAAGATGTTAGCAACATGGATCATAGAACCTACAAGACATTCATCATGGTGCTCCAACTTAGTTGTTGTCAGAAAGAAGAATGGGTCAATTAGAATATGTATAGATTTCGGAAATCTGAATACATCATGCCTTAAAGATAATTACCCATTCCCAACATGGAAAAATTGCTTCAAACAGTAGCAGGATCAAAAATGATGTCCATGTTGGATGGATTTTCCGGTTATAACCAAGTATTGCTAAATAAAGAGGATCAACATAAAAATACATTTACCACACCTTGGGGCACCTATAAATTTTTTGTAATGCCTTTTGGCTTGTTAAATGTTGGTGCCACCTTCCAAAGAGCCATGGATTTTGCCTTCAAAGAACATATGGAAAAATAATAGAAATATATCAACATGACTTAACTGTTTTGTCAAAAGAAAGATCTGACCACATAAGTCATCTTAGATAGGTTTTCCTAAGATGTTGAAAATATGTTATTTCCTTAAACCTTGCCAAGTCAATCTTTGGGGTTGATGAAGGCAAGTTGTTGGGAAACATCATTTCTAAGGATGGTGTCAAAGTCAATCCTAAGTGATTTGAAGCCATTAAGAAAGTGCCCTTGCCTCATAATCTTAAATCTCTCTAGTCTTTCAATGGTCAGATTAATTTCATAAGGAGATTCATCCCAAATTTAGCAGAACTAATGAAGCCTCTACAAAAATTGTTAAAGAAAGATGCTAAATTTGAGTGGAAGGATGAAGGGAAAGATGATTTCAAGTCTATCAAAGATGCCATATCTAGTTCCCTAGTCTTGATCAGTCTAGATTAGTCCAAGGAATTTCAGTTATTTTCCTTTGCCTTGGAAGACACCATTGCTGGTGTTTTGCTTCAAAAGAATAAGGAGGGACAAGAGAAACCTATAGCCTTTATGAGTAGAGCCTTGAAACATTCATAGTTGAAGTATACCACCATGGAGAAATAGGATTATTCTCTTGTCATGTCCCTTAAACATTTCAGAACTTATGTAGGATACTCCAAAATCATTGGGTATGTACCCCATGCAACTGTCGAGGATATCATGTCTCAACAATATTGTCTAGGAGTCAGGGCTAAGTGGGTTTCAAATATTCAAGAGTATGATTTAGAGATAAAACCTTATAAGTTAATTAAGGGATAGTCCCTAAAATATTTTGACCCAAGGAAATGAAAAGGCCTTAGGAATAATCTTCCAAAACAGTGATCCAGAACAAAGTGTATCAGACAAGCTTCATAGATTAGAGCATCACACTTTGTATACCGAAATCATATTTTTCCTCCGTAACCTTACATGCCCTAATCATCTACTTGGCCATAAAATAAGAGAATTAAGGTTAAAAGAAACTAAGTATTGTTTAACAAAGGATGGTTTGGGTTGGAGAAAACCCGATGGTTTAATACTTAGATGTGCCGATGAACCTGAGTCCAAAAAACTCATGGTTGATTTCCATGTAGGATTTTGTGGTGGGAATTTTGCAGCAAGAACAACCTCCCATAAAATCCTTAGAGCATGCTACTATTGGCCAAACCTCTTTTCAGATGTGCACAAGTCTGTCAGATTTTTCCCCTAGTGTCAGCTGTTCACTGGAAAGCAACAAATGAAAGCCTTTCCTTTAAACCCAATAGTAGTCCAAGCCCCTTTCCAGCAGTGGGGGCTTGATTTCATCGGTAAGTTCAAGTATAACTCGAGCAATTGTTATTCTTGGATACTCATCGCCACTGATTATTTCACCAAGTGGGTAGAGGGGATAACCATCAAGAACGAAACTGATGTTGTAGTCATGGATTTCTTAGAAGATAAGATTATCACAAGATTCAGTGTGCCAGCCAGAATCATCACAGATAATGGCCCGTGCTTTGTTTCCTCTGAGATGTCATCCTTTTGTTTCAAGTACAGCATTGTCCTATCCCATTCATCCAACTATTATCCCCAAGGAAATGGTCTAGATGAGTCAAGTAATAAAAACTTAATGACCATAATCAAGAAAAATGTGGGTGATAATAAAAAGGCTTGGGATAGCAAGATAAAGTTTACATTATGGGCCGATAGAATCACAAAGAAAATTTCAACCAGAAGGATCCTTTTTGAACTTGTCTATGGCCTATATGACACCTTACCCATCCACTTAAATCTTCCAGTGTATCAGCTTCTCCAGACCTTTAGCTCATATCAAGATGCCATTCAGAATAGAATCAACCAGTTGATCGAGTTAGATGAGAGTAGAAGAAATTCTCTTGACCAAAGTATCAGAAATTCAGACAAAGTCAAGAGAACATTTGATAGATCTACCCAACCTGGATCCCTTCAAGTAGGTGACACAGTCTTGTGTTGGGAAAAACAGCGGGAGAAACCTGGGAAACACGAAAAGTTCGACATCTTATGGTTGGGACCATATATCATTGATGAAGTAGCAAGAACAAATTCTTTCTATCTAAATGACCTAGAAGGAGAAAGGTTAAGCCTACCAGTGAATGGCTTTCTCCTCAACATCTTCTTCACCGAGACGGTTTGATGCCTTTATTGGCATTCGGTGGTTTCAGGGCCAATTTCTAAACCTTTCCCTGCATGTTTTTTAAATTTCATGTATCATATTGTTGTATTATAGATATTTTGTACCATGGTACTAACCTTGAAATTTTTATTTCATATATTAGTCTTGTAAAATATTTCTTCATTGTACATCATAGACTAATTATGTAAATTAATCTACTTTTACAGTTGGTTTCTTTTATATGCATATTACTGACAAGCTTTAATTGCTATGGAGGACGCAAAGATTATGGAGTTCTCACATCCTCTTCTTTGATCAGAATATTAGTTAGAGCATGTGTCCCTAAATGGAGCCATATGTTACCACCTAAGTTGTATTTAGTGGGTTTTTATCAAGTGAGCCTGGTGAATTGGACAATGATGATTTGTTCAGACTTCAGAAGACCTTCGGAAGTGCTTCTGGGAAGTGCTTGTTGTACTATATCACATGTTCATACCCCATAGGGGAGTTGTAATAAAATGTTCTAGCATGATAGTGTCGGTAAAAGACTCGATATCTTGGGATTTATTTGTCAATCCAATCATCCCAGACTGTTTTTTTCCCTCGATTATTATCGGTTGTTGAATAAACGACTGATAATTTCTGAGTTGTTCACTCAATACCTCAAAAGTTGGGGTGGTCGGCTTGGAATTTAGGCCTATTGAGGTTATTAGAGTCTATGTGTCAATGTATAAACATGCTAGGCATTATGGTCAAGTCATATGAACATGTCTAAGTTCCCGTAGGTTTTAATTTTTTTAAATTTTTTAAAGTTTTTATTTTTTCCAAAACTTAGGCTATTTTTTAATAGTCTAAATGGAAAAATTGGTTTTGTAATAAAAGTGGGCTCGGAAAATAGTTCCAGTCATGGGGGTGCTCATTTTCAAAATCAGAGCACCATGTAAACCCATAAACCCAATTTTCCTAAGTTTTGAGTGATTTTCCACTCACTCAGGTCAGAAAACCCTAAAAATCAAAATCGATTATTTTAATTGATAAATTAATTAAATAATGGAGAAAACCCTAAATCCTAAATCAATGGGATTTGCTCCGATTTGAATGAAATCAGTATCATAGGCTTTAGATTGACTTGAGCTGACCATTCCTTCATAGAAGGAGGTGATTTGTGTTGAACAGGGAGTGCACCACAACATGCAATCTTGGGAATTGCGCCATCTCTCTCTTCTCCACACATGTGGGCTCACTTGGATGAGTATTGGTTGATGTTTCAATTAACAGATTGAGGTGTCATTTCGATTAACTATCTGATTGACAGTTACACTCAGTGAGAGTCAGATCAGACTTAGTTAGACTCAGATCAAGCTCATCTTGACTCCACATGCAGCTGCAATCTCTCTCTCCTTGGGAATTGCGCCCTCCAAGGGCTAGATTTCCAGTTTTTGTTATAAATAAAGCACAATTTTCCTCTTCCAAGCTAGTTAGAGTTGGTTTGAAAGGCTTGGTAATTGTGATTGATATAGTATTCTATAATTTTTCTGCAATAAATAAAGCTTTGGAGGCTAATGGAGTGGTGCAATTGTGTGTGGGCCATTATTGTCTGATCTTCATGAGGTAATCTGTGTATTGTTTCAATTTCTTGCATCTTGGATTATGAATCTGGTTGACCTAATCATTGGAAGTAGAGGGCTATAATTAATTTTACTTGTTTCTTCTATGTTGAATACATGTACTTAAAAATCTAGATCTCACATGTTTATAAGTTTATATGCATGTAGCTTTAGCTTTGATTTATGTGTAATCACCAAATCTCACGGGTTTGCAAGTTTTTGTGATTGATTCATGGGTTGCTTAGTTGGGAAGAATCATGGATCTAGTTTGAATCCACATTACTTTCAAAATATTTGAACTACATAGTCCCTCGGAATCTCACTTCGAACCCTTTTGGTTGGTTCTTTGCGGCAACAAGCTCTTCCTCTCCATATCTCTTCCTCCTTCTAAAATCTTAAAATTTTACCTGGTTACTTGGTTTGTGTCTTGGAGTTGTGTAGATATATAATTCTATAGTAAAATTTAATATAGATCTGTATTCTTAAATCTCAAAATATAGATCTTTGATTTTCAAAATTTTTCCATAAGCATCATAGATCTGGCATAAAGAAATCGTCCTTTTTGCATTGTGTTTTAAAAGAAAACTTGTAGTTTGCATGCATTCGATTTCTATTTTCTGTTATAAAAGATAAAATCCAGCAATCAGTGCACATTACATTTTCTTCCCTAAAGGAAATCCAAGATCCCAAGGAAAGCTTGCTTTCCTTGGTTCTTTTTTTACCTTTTTAACTAGTTTTAACTTAGCTTTTTTTGGTTTAAAGTAGGCTGACCCAAAGGTACTTTCAGAGTGCTTTTGGGAATATTTAATTTTAATAATCTCACTGTTTTTTATCAGGTATAACAGAAAGAGGAGGATATGCTGTTCGAAAGTGGCTTTTGGGCCATCTGAATCCCCCCAGGGGTCTCCCTTTTTTACTGTAATATTTAATTTTGGCACTTTGTAAAGTCTTGGTTTAATTTTGTATAAGAACCAAGAGGAATCATATCATTTTTATGATATTTTAACCACTGATAATTAAAAAAAAAATTGAACAAGCTCTTTCGAGCCCATTCCCCATCCCCCCTGGGGGGATTTGCATCTTTTTTTTGTTTTTTTGCACGTTCTTATTTTTTCACTCTAGATTAGTTTCATTTATGAATAATAATATAATTTGATTAATTTTATCATATCTTCCATATCATAAGTTCAATTAACTTTAATACTTACCCTACGACTTCCTGATGGACCCGGAAGAGGAAAGAGATGCGTGGTAGGACTAATTAGAAAACCTGTGGTTTGTTTATTTATTTTTCTGATTCATCATTAATTTCTGCAAGTAATATTTCTAAAATAAACCCCCTCCTTGATTCATCGATTGAGATCCACTTGGATCAAAAAACGTTCCTGGAGGAATTTTCTTTCTAAAAACACATCCTTTAAAATTTACTAAAATTGACAAGACTTTGGTGTGTATGCTCTGCACTTGGATGCGGTTCATCTGATCAGTCAACCTGCATCAAAAGCAAGGTGAGTGACTAGACTAATTAGGTTTCACCTTCTCTAGACTAATTAGGTTTCACCTTCCCTAATTATCCACCATCAGGCGAAAATCCAATGCCTCAATCAAACTGTAAATGGTGAAAAAATACCCAAAGGAAGTGGGAGCTCCTGGACATTGACCTCAAGGAGCCAATCTCTATTACACCCTAGCGGGTGTATTATGAACATAGTCTCAGAGACTCCATTCAGCCCACACATTCCTTGTGGGTAGACGTGAAGGTTTTATTTTTGGACATACTTCAAGTACCCCTCGGGTATATCTGGAGTCCCCCCTCACCTAGTTTAATCCACTCATTCTCCATATTAACTTAAAACGTACTAAGAGGCAATTGAAAAACAGTCACTCCAATCACATGCAAGTACATTTGATTATTTATGACTCCATTTTAAGGCACTGATTATTTGTTTAAATTTGTTTAAGAAAATAGTATTGATCGACATAGAGGTTTTCAATGCATAATTGGACTATAACCTTCCCCTGGGAAGAAGTTATATGTGTGCCATGAGAGTCGTAGCATTCACTATTTTCTGACTCATGATGTTACCTCATGACGAGAAAATTGTGACAGCTGACCAATTAAATTATCACGATCCACACGGGCTAACAGCATTAGCCAACATTATCCCTACGATCAACACTACCGTCAATGACACATCCACCTCCTCATTATTGAATGTGGGGCCTAGGTTGTTTGTCAACACCTCCATGATGATCTCCTTCCCCTTCATATCATCACTGCCAACACCAAACAAGAATGTGGATTTGTGCAAGCTCTCATCTGACACTGTTGTTCCCAAACATCAACTGCAGCCGTAGCCCCAACAGTAGTCACAACATCATCCGCAACCTCAACATATTTCGCAACTACAGCCACAGTACCTATCCCAGCCACAACCACAAGTGCACCCCCAAACTCACTTGCTATGGAACTATTGGGGATCCTTCCCAATCCATACAATTCCATTCATTTTTCCCCCATCTGGTATCGTAAGTAAGCCAGTAATGGCTACCTTAAACTTACCCAACTTTACGTTGGGATTCCTGTATGGTACCTCGATCCACCGGCCCAACCTTCGATGCCCCAAGTTGTGTCGACCCCCGTTCAACCGATTTTGGTCGAATCTCATCCTCCACCCTGGCTTGCAAAAACCAGCCACTACACCTGCACCTGCCCTGCCCAACCAAAAAAGGGCCAGGGGAAAAAATGCGAAAGCAACAACCAGACCCCGATAGACTCTACCATGCACCGTGTGCAATGAATAGGGCCATGCAACTCAAAAATTCCTTGAGATTCCCATGCTCCACATTTGGATGCCATGGATACAATAGAAAACATCCCCATGGTGGTACTCTCAAGTGGGCTAAGAGTAAAGAACAAGTCATTGAGAACGAACCATGCAAGCACCCTTTGCAGATTATATGGACATTATTCTCACCATTTCTGGGACTTTCCTGAGTTTCAAACGGCTCTAGCCAACCTTTGACAAAATACCCTTGAATCTGAGATCACTCTGATCAAATAAATCCACTCCCTGACTCCCTCTTCAGACACCATGTCAATTTACATGATGTCCAGTTCCATAAACCCTCTTATCTCCACGATCACTGACAATCCATCAGATTTGTCTCATCATTGCATTTGCAACAATGAGGAGATACTTGAATCCTTAACCTCTTTGGAATACCCTTGGGACAACATGCACCATCGCTCATTCTTTCTCCCTGAAGAGCTTGTGTCACAGTCTGACCAGTTTTTCATTGAAGCAAAGGATTTCATTCATAGCAAAGTAGACTGGTTCAAAAATCCCATTCCAGCACTAGATGACTTCGAAGAAGGGAACATGGCCAATATTTCACCAACCATTAAAATAAACATCTTAACCAATCCTGATATTGTTGAGGAAATCATGCCGGGGGCACCCTGTTCCTCAGAATAAGTCGCTTCCTACAAAGCGCTCTTCCAAGAATTTCATGACATCTTCACCTGGTCCTACACCGAAATGCCCAGGTTGGATCCATCCATTGTTGAGCACCACATTGACACATGGACCCACCTTCCAGCATGCCATGACATCTTCCTTCCGTGACCTCATCGGCATCATGTTGGTTTTTCTTGACAACCTCATTGCTCGGTCACAGAAGCAAGCACAACACATGGACGACTTGCGGCAAGCTTTCATGCGATGTCGTAAGTACAAAATCCACTTGAACCCTTTCAAGTGTGTTTTCTATGTCCCAATGGGCCATCTCCTAGGATTCATTATGTCTCACAAAGGAATGACAGCTAACCCCCTCAAAGTCTAAAGCACTTTCCCTCTAACATCACCTCTTTAAGTGATGTGCAGTATAGTTGGTAGCATAGTCTTGTAATCTTTTGTTTTACACATTTAAAAAAAATGAGTCTCATGTATTGTTTGCTTAACTTCTCTAGATGGATCCTACTTCGTGTCGATACATCGGATTTTCTAATAGAGCAAACAGATGGTCTCTGAACCTCACCTCGACTACATGGGTCATCTACTCCCCGTCACATGAGCTTATACATATCGACGGAATATGTGTGCACATTGCAACCAACAACCAGGCTAAATATGATGATGTCATTGGCCTCTTGGCCACCACCCTCTAGTTGGGTATCTGCCATCTTGACGTCTTCTTATACTCCCAGTTGCTTGTCTCTCAGTTGAACAACTATTACCGGGTATGTGATCCCTGCCTCTTTAGAAAAATCCTGCGCACTAAATAGATGGTTAGAACATTTGAATCCATCACATTCACACATGTTCCCAGGAACCTCAATAGTGTAGTATATCAAATGGTTAATGACATTCTAAATTGGCATATTCATCATCGCACATAGGAAACATACAAAAAACAACATCATGAATCATCACACATAAATATGCATACACATGTAAAAACACATCATCTAGGCATTTCATTCGCATCATCATAAAATACACATATAAAACCATAAAAAGCGCATCCACNCCAATGCACTAGGGGCAGCCCCACTAGTTGCTAGTCAGACCCAAACTCATCCCCATAATCTGGATCGGTGTCATCATCCTCCTCAGAGGACCCATTGTCCTCCGCAGGAAAATACCCTCATGCTGCCCTATGAACATACTCATAGGCCATGGCTATCATCCTCATCAGAGGAGTCCACTCTAAAGGCACACTATGACAGGAAACAATCAGCTCATTGTCTAACCATTGCCAGCCTACATCATAAATCCCCTCAGCAATTCACTCCAAATTCGATATAAAAGTGTCAAACTCTCGCCACCGCCTATGAGGGTTCCTCGAAGGGACCTCCGGCTCTGCAATCGCAACCACCCGCCTCTGATAACCAGGTGGTGGACGAGGACCAATATTTGCATACGCAAACAAAGACAACATCAGTCTATGCATATAATCATACAACTATCAACCAGCTAAACTACTCGATGTATAAATATGAGCACAAAAAACATCACACATACATACCAATTGGTCCCAGGCTTGGCCTGGAGGTCGAGGCATTTCAGGATCTCCCTGATAGTTCATCCATGCATAAGGGTAGTCCTCAACTACCACTCGGAGCTACTGCCACTACTCCAGCAACTGTTGCATGATGAAGCAGCCCACTCTGCCACCTCCCTCACATACCATCATCTCACACCATCTACGTATCCACGACTCCCATGGACCACTCTCCCGCACTGCCTGATGCGTATGTAGAGTTGGTACTTTGTCAAAGAAGAAAGCACATAAAAAAGTGCCAAAACAAAAGTCTCTACCATATTCCCTTAAATGGTTCAGCGCATTCTGAACCGCAAGCAAGTACATCTAAGCCCATCCATAATAAGTTCCCCTCATGGCACACGCTACCATCTGCAGTTGTCCTCTCAATATCTTGTAGTTCCCTGATGAACCCAATATGCATAGCACCATCGCTGCTACATCCCGTGTTGACAAATCCTCAATATCACACAACATGATGTGTGAACCATGCATACACGCCGTAGTGTAACAGTGCCTATCACATAGATCCTCCAGCTTCTCCCCGTGAGACAGTGTTGGCACCAAGTCGCCAACAAACCCCAACATCGGGAGCCTAGTCAAAAAATACACATCACGCCATGTGATCTCAATTCGCTGCCCCTGTACAATAAAAACCTCTTCTCCAACATCCTAGAAGCTCAGAAGAATTTGAAGCAATAAACACAAAATATTCATCAGTGTAATGCGCATAAACTTCAGTAACCCGCTACGAGCTAGTGTACCTCGTACATTCCCATCTCTTAATGCCTCCTCCCAGAGGTCCTTGCAGTCTCTCTCTCACCACAGTCTCAGGAATCCTACAAAAAAAACAACTTTCATCCACATCTTTCATTAAAAAATCCACCTTATTACCAAGTCACACCTGTCAAACCAAAAAGGGCGACCAGGTCACTGAAACAGGCCTCAGAGAAGCGACTGGGTCGCACTGTTTGGCCAAATAGGAGCGACCCCAGATCACTCTTTTCTACTTAACAGGAGTGACCTAGTCACACCTGTATGGGAAAAACAAGTGACCCAATCGCTCATTTGACCATAAAAAGAGAGACCCAGCTTGTGGAAGCCCTATCAGGCTCACAGAAGGTCCCCGGGTGGGTAAATCCAAAAAGTAAACCACTAAAAAAGATAGATTTTGCAAGAACTCTTACCTGCAAGTGACATATCGAAAAACTGCCGATCAAAACAGGAGAAATCAGCAAAATAAGTTCAGGGACCTCCTCTCCAACCCAAAAGTGAACAGTGACAATCACACCTGCCACATGGTCCCCACCCATTTATAGGCCCCATTTGACCTATTTTCTTCATTTTCACATAACTGGGCCATACGGAGTCCGTTTGGGACGTAGTTCGCACCACTAATTTCAGAATTTCGTCCTCTATATTTTAATGAGAACATAGTCTCATGATCAGTAAGTAATTTTTAGGGCCATTTACTGGACGTTACCTCGATTTACATGCCATTCACATATAACTATCTAATCCATCCACCATAGCTTACATGGATCCCCGAACCATTTTGGGGAGGGACGATCATTTCTTTCACATGCATTTGGCATATAAGTGCCTCCGAACTTGCACTCACATCATATGTAGTCCAGTCCATCTACCACAACTTACGCTACTCCTCTGAACCTATTACCAGAGGTTACCTCAATGTGCGTGCCTCTGCTGCACCGATTCACGTGCCTCTGTCGCAATCCATCCCTTGCATGTATTGGTATGTTCAAGAGGCACCTGCTCCATCCATACTACATGGATGACCTTTGTACCACTTTCCATTATCCCGAAAGAGGGGCACCATCAGTGCCCCCTCAATTGGTTGACCACACTGGAGTTTCTGTTAATCCCTTTCCTGAATCCTAAAAGAATGAAAAGATCGTTGAGTTCCTTTGCTTCCTCTCCCACTCGTCAAAGTCTCAAAAAGGGCATCTACATAGCTTCATTTATCTCCTTTTCCAAACCGTGTAGACTACCATATGAAAAGGACCACCTTGGCACATTCAAGCCAAGACCGTTCCCCTCTGCATCCTTTTATGCTTTCTCGGATAGAGGGGCCGAACTTTATGAAAAATCCCACCATGGGTTGTATTTAAGCTCTTTTTCAGCCTTCTCATAAAGAGAAGATCACTGAGCAAACTTGGTTTGGTTCATGCTTGTAAAAGTATTTGAATGACCATCCAGTCAGTACAGGTTTAACCTTTTCCAGCCTGATTGGACTACCAATGATAAAGAAGTCTCCCATCCCCCAAAGGCTGGGTGAGCTCTCCTATGTACAATTTTATCCTTTTTTGGGCACAGGAGACTATCAATGAAAAAGAGACCCTAATGGAGTCTTCTTCATGCTTTCAGACTCTCTAAAATTGAAAGCACCATCGAGCATTTACTTTCTTGGGCTCGCTAAAAATCCATGAGATTGTACCACAACGGTGTCTTTAGACACCACCCCACATATAACAGTTCGGTAACATTCCCACTTTGGGTCACTTTTTTTCAGAGTATTCTACGATGTGTCTTCCTTGTATCTCATCAATACCGAAAGTGTCTACCTCCCCCAAGTATTTCCCATCTGCAATTACATCCCCGGTATTACAGCTATGATCCCTTTCCCATGAGTCAGTTTCATTTGCTGCCTGGTCCACCCTGTCTTCATACTCTGAACAAAGGAAATTTGAGTCCCCCATGATTCCCTACCCCTGTTCCCTATTTCAGTGTGCCATTCCCCATATTTTCTCACACCTTTGGTTATCTCCCTCACGCTTCTGGTCAAGGAAACACCATTGCCTTGGTCAGTTGCAGGTCTCCCTCTGTCAATGACAACACATATATTCTAGAGGATAGACCCAGAGGTCCCTGTATCTTGCTTTCATTAACATCATTGATGAGTTCCTTAGACCACTTGAGAGGAGTCCTTAGTGCCTCTCGGGATGGTTATGTCTCATGTGCTCGACTCCAGCTGCATCATCACACCATTGAGATTCTTATAGGGTATTGGTCCGAGCAGTATTTGGTCGAAGACCCCGGATGTCACTTAACTCTAGCACATTGATGAGTCTATTGGGGGACTGAAACAGGTTCATGTCCCTTATGATTTCTGAGTTGCGTTGGAGACAGTGTTTAGAATCTAAAAAATAGGGCTTCGGTATAGATTCATGGTTGATGCAACATATTGTACCTCAGAGACTCTGACACTCCATGTCAGTAAGTCCTTACAATTATGTACACTTCTAGACCCAACAGATCATTAGTTGTGAATATCTAGAATTCCATAAGAATTCCATGAGTCTGATGTATCGTTTCTTCAGATTAGTATTGTATTCAACCACTCAATGAGGCCACCACTATGTAACACCAGTTGTATATGATCAGCTCTTGCATTTTAGAGCATAGATCACAGTATTCTTTTGAAATTGTTATGAGCATATGTATGCCCTCCTCGTCCATAGACATGTCACACATTATTTGTATCTCACCCATTGATGGGAACCATATTAATACAAAAACTAAAAGCCACCATGTCCCAACCCACAAAGCACTGCCTCTCCCCAGAAAATCCTATGATTTCTGTCGGCCATACGATGAGCTCCTACCCTCACACATCAGGGGGCAATCTGTTAACCCAAAAATTTACCCATCCAGCTATACATGGCCTACACCACGTAAAGACATCTATTTCATTGCCCTCATTGACCCCCACACCCTTGTAAAGGTTCAAAAACACCAAAAGGGGCTTAAAAACCCATAAAAGATCGTAAATAGCTCCCAAAGGGGCTAATCCTTCAAAAGGGGGCTAAATCCACTGAAAGGGGCCTAAAAACCCCAAAGGAGCTAAGAAATGGGTGAAAGGGGATTATGTTGGGCTATAGGGCAGACCCAGGTTTTATACCATTCACTTCACACCAACAAAAGACCCACAGTGTTGGCCCTTTCGGCAACAACCTGCGAGCAAGTTGCAGTCTCACCCGAAACAGCTATGGGGTGCCGTAGAATAAGGTTTCTGCAAGCAGAAGAGGGATATTACTCTACCTTTATCCTTTAATACTTATACTCATATAACACAGAGCCTCAACATTCACATATATAACTTCGCAGCCAGATAAACAGACAGTGACTTGCTTAACCCTTTACTGGGAATTCACAACGAAGTTAGTATTTTAGCAGTGATCTTACTTATCAAATATATATTTATCAATGCATGAAAGAACATAACAAAAACAACACAAAGAACCCCAACACAAGATATAATGTGGTTCACCCCCAGTGTAGGGGCTACGTCCACAGAACTATGTTTTATTCAACTCTTTACAAAAACCATAGTTCTGATCTGCGCACTCAGCTGCAGATCCCTTCAAGTCCCCAAAGCCGCACACACAGCTGCAGGCCTCTACGCACATAGCTGCAGATCTCCTTAATCAAACCCAAACCCTCTACGCACACAACTGCAGAGGTCATCCACGCACACAGCTGGGACTTAACCTTCTCTTACCAAATATCCTTAGCTTCACATCAATTCATCTTACATCAAAAGCCTAACCTGACTTCTTTACAAGAGTGCTTATTTATACATTGCACTTATTACAAAACCATGGGCTTAAACCATGGGCACCCCGAACCCTAAACCCTGGACTTAAACCATGGGTTTATTACAAAAAGAGGACTTTGAATCAACCCCGACACCCCTAAGACTATTTTGAGTCGTAACTCCACTTACAAACTTCCACCAAAACCGCGGAGTTACCAAACTCAAGGGCCGTTTAAGTCGGAGCCCCAACAGGCCCCTAAGACTCACTAGTGCCCCGTCCTAGGACACTCTGCTGCTCTTCTGGTAGATGAACTTTGTCAGCAAAGATAGTGAACTACTTGTTGAGACCACGCATGATATTGTCGGTTGCTTTCTCCTTTTCGACCAACTCCTGCAATACTGCGGCTGATTCTTTGCTGGCCTTTTTCTATGCAAATGCATCATATTCCTTCAGAACTTTGATTTGGGTGTCCACAGCAGTACTCAACTCGAAAGCTTCACTAATAAGTGGCTGCATAGAATTTTCCACTTCTGTTGCTTTTGCTCTGCAGGACTCAATTTCCTGCTAGAGTTCATTGCTTCGCTTTACCTTGATCATTTTCTCCATAGGCGACAGAGTCTTAATTTCCGCTTTTACTGCATCCAACTCTATCTGTCGCTGCTTGATGGTTTCTTGCAGCTGTCTGACTTCTGGATGCTCCTGCAGGGTGGTCCAGGCCTCAACACTATCTTCTAGCAGCTTTGCTGCGTTGCTCACCGTATCCGAGATTTTTGCTGCAGAGGCCTGAATGTCTGCTCGGCGTTGCTCCCTGACCTCTGGTGGGCTCTCCGGGGTGATGCAGAGTTGAAGCTCTGAAATATGAGCCTCATGTTTTGCTTTGAGCTTCTCTATTTCACTGTGAGACTGCTGTGTGTAGTCTTTCAGCCTGACTAATATTTGTTCTAGTTCTTCCACCAGCTGTACGTCGAAGTCAGGAAGAATTTGACATGCCTCATCCAAAACTCGTACCAGTGTAATCCGCTTACGTTATGCATCCCTCTTTCTCTACTCCGCTTCCTCCAGCTGCGCTGCGAAGCCCTGCTACTGACTTATGGAATTTTCCATCTGCATTTGCGAATAGTGGTCTCATGCCTGGATTTCCTTCATAACCGCTAACTGACAGAGATGTAGCTCTGTCATGGACATCTTAGTGTAATCTATTCCAACCTTCATACTCATCTCCGAACGAGACGCTGCATCCATTAATATGAGGGCTGCACTCGACACTTGGCCTTTGTTATCTTTGGCCGGCCATTGCCTTAGGTCTGGCTGCGCGCTTACTGGGGCACTGCTTGCTGAGGCGCCAGTCAGTGATTTTTCTGCTAAGTCCTTCAACTCCGAAATGTGTTTTGCTACACTGGTGACGGCATGCAGATGTGTAGCTGCAAATTCTGACCATTTCTTGGTGAGAACTTCTGTGGACTTCGATAGAGCCTGAGCAAGCTTCTCACTTGTCAGGCTGGGCTCCTCGTCAATATTCTTGTCCTTTGAAGCCTTCGTTTTCTTTTGAGACTGGGGTTTATTCACTTCCTCTAGTTCTGGCGTCTTGCGCTTATCCTGTCGATTAGGGTCTGAAGTAGTTTTAACCGAGTCTTCTTCTTCTTCTTCATTGCCATCATCTCCACCCTGGTCACTTTCACTTTGCTGCGAATCAATTTGTTCTTCACTGTCTTCAGGGGGGTCTTGCTGCTGTGTATGACTAGGGCCTACGCCCACATTGGTAACTGAGGGAACTAGAATGGTGGGTTTTGTCCCTGTGTCCTTCAACTATTCAGCCGGCCACTGTTGAACGACCGCAAGGATGTCTTCTTTGGTCACTACATACGGTAACTTAAACCATTGATGCTTTTGATCCACGTGGGCCTGGATGAAAATATGATGCATGTCGACGCTGAAATGGGCTGCGCCGTCGTATTGAGAGAATAACTCATTACTGAGCCGAGGGTTTTTTGTGATCTCATACGAGATACTCATCATATAAAAGGAAAATACACAGTTTGTCATCTGCTATAGGGTTTGCCATCCTACCAAGGTGATAAGTACTATCAACCATGAATAGTGAAAGGGCCTACCTTTCTCCTACATGTCGCGAGCATCTTCAAGGAATTCCTTCGCGATATACGCTGCCCAGTTGTAACTATAGCCTTCGGCACAATTCATAGCAATTCTGATAACCGGGGCAGGCACTTCATATGGTTTGCACTTTCGCATGAGCTTGCATGCTAAAAGATCAACTACGAAGCGAATATTATGGTGTTGAATCACGGAAGTGTGATACCCTCATTTTCCCTTCATCAGGCCAAAGCGTTCCTTCATGCTTTGTGCGAGCTTCGTATCCTCATGCTTTGAAGGAAATTCGGTCCCCGGATCAGGCCCCGCTATTGGTAAGGCTGTGATCCTATGAATGAGCTCACCATTAATAGGAATTTTCTTGTCTCCTATCCATAGGTGGCCGTCATGTACTAATGCCAGCAGATGCTTGACCACTATGGTCACCTGTGTGCTGCGACCAAAATGGGGAACATCAAGCATCTTTAGCAAACCAGCTTGATCCAAGCCAGCAGCCCACTGTTTTACTTCCAGCAATGTCGTGCCAGTCTCTGGATATTTGACAAAATGCAAGTATTGTCCTGGTGTGAACTGTGGAAACTTCCCACGAGCATTCGTGTCATGGTTGGCATACTTAAGCCGTTCTATTTTCCCTGTCATGGTCCTAATCAACTGCACACCTGGTGACAACGAAGGGGTACGTAATGTGAACTTATTTGTCCGTCGAGGTGGCTAAACTCCTGGTCGAACTGGTGGAAGATACGGTGGATGCTTCGGTGCAATGTTCTCATATTCTGTAGGTGGTACCTCTGCTGAACCAGACGGAGGCATCTTGGGGTCCTCTGGCATTTTCCATGATTTCTTGTGTCGGTCTTCGTTGTGCTTAGAACGCACTTCAGGCTTAAACTTCTTTTGGGCAGATCGTGTCTGCATTGGCTGAGTCAGTGCTGGGGGAGTTTCTTCACGGGGTGCAGATGTAGGTGGTTGGTTGAAAAGGTTCGGCAAACCCGTCTGCTCAAACTCTCTCAACAGTTCCTGGAACTCGCGATCAGTTGACATGGATGCAATTGTAAAAATCAAGAAACTTAAAAATGCGAACCTCACAGGTGTGGGTGTCTTCTTATAGAATCTATCCACGAAATCTGTCATAACTGTGCATTGATGGCACCAAATCTGACAGAGATCTTGTCCAAACGGCGGTAGATTTTCCGTTGCCAGTTGAACTCAGTATCTGCTCAATAGGGGTTTACGTCGTACCTCGAGGGCTATGTTCTGGAGACCCTTTGTGAAGGAAATCGGTGATTGGCTTGATGAGACTTATCTGAAATTTACTGAGCAAGAGAACAAAGATCCGCGTCATAGTGCAAATGACTTTTTACAAAGGTATGTTTTTTGTGATGTTTATGAAATTTTCTTTGGTAGTATCCATATAGAGTTGCACCAGTGGTTATCCAGGTTGACAGAGAGAAGGATGAACTTCCAAGAAGGTGAGTTTCCTGCTTGGACCCTCGCAAGAATTAATATATTGAAAAGGGTGACCAATGAGATATCTCGAGCTGTTGATTTCTGGACGACACGAACCCTTGAAGCATTTGTGATGGAGTTTGCCATCGACACAAGTACTTCTTTTAGTGAAGCCGAGCGACAGTTTTTCAAAGGACCAAGGGGTAATTTTTTTAATTCATTTAGTTTGAGAATTAAAATGCTACTAGCTGAAAAAGGTATATTGCTCATTGAATCAGACTGTTAGATTTAGTATTACTAACCTATGTTTGCAAGTGAAAATACCTTCGATGAGCAAAGTGGTTTGCTGCGAAGTGGAAAAAGGTACAAGAGATATTTTGGATCCTATTCCCTGGGTCAGCATACCGAGTATTCCCCTGTAAATCCCACAAATTCAGAACCTGAAGAAACCCCTTCTGTTGGAAACCCTCCGGTAACCCCGCAGCGCAGACCTGTTATCCCTGAGAACCCGTCGCAATCTGAAAGTCACCCTAGCCCGAGTATTCCTGTCGCAGGTCAATCTACCCCAGTAAGTTCCCCCCACCTACTTCCAGTCCCCCTCCAACCCCCCCTAGATCCACTATGGCCCACATGCACGATGATATTAAGCTCCCTGTTTTCAAAGGAACTGGATCATAGGATCCAGAACAGTTCTGGTTTTTATGTGAAGCAATGTGGAATGCTAAGAACATTACGGATCAAGATGTAAGAAGGGCGCAGCTCGTTACTTCTTTCAGAGATCAGGCTTTGACCTGGTTCATGAAATTCTCTAGTACTCAGAGCCATGCCTTAGATGATATTAAAGCAGTAATAATCAAAGTCAAATTTAAGAAGCCGAAATCAGAGCCGCGGTGTATCACTGAATTGAAAGAGATTCAGCAGAGGCACAGCGAATCAGTTTGGGACTTTGATCAAAGGTTCAAAGTTCTACTAGATCAAGTCATTTTCACCATTGGACCTATGCAGCACAAGGAATGGTTCATTGCAGCACTGCTACCACATATCAGAACTCCACTCATGCAACAGAAGGTTGCTGACCAGCAAGAGGCTCTGGAAATCACGATGAAGCTTGAAACCGCTCCTGTCGAAGATAATTCTGGTATCGCTCAAATCCAAGCGCAGTTGGCAGCGATGGCTCTGGAGCTTCGCGATATGAATAAAGGAAAAACCGGTCACGAAGAGGTTTGGTGCACACAATGTTGGACAGAAGGTCATGATAAGGAACAGTGTCCTGTGGTAAGAAATTACCTGAATACTGGTGCGCCAAACCCGTTCAACCCTACTGTTCTATATTGTGAGATCTATCGAACAACTGGCCAGCATCAACCTAAGAATTGCTATCTGCTAAAGAGGTATGTGCAAGTCCCCAAGAACCCCTACTGCAAGTTCTGTAAGTCCATAGGAAATAATGAAGATGAGTGTCGCAGTTATGACCTCATGAGAGAGCGCACCTATGATGCCTATCGGGTACAAAATGAGGGACAAAGCAATGATGGCTATGGTTACCGCGGTGGTGCATCAGGTAGAGGTGCTTTTGGAGGTCGTGGTCCTGGTGGTATGATTGGCAGAGGACGTGGTTAGGTGGTGTGTTATAACTGTAACCAGGTCGGACATCTAGCTTGCGACTGTCGGAACCCAACTACGACATGTCGGTATTGCCGAGCAATAGATCATGTGATCGAGCAGTGCCCACAGTTGATAGCTAATATTCAGGGAAGAAACAGTGCCCCTACTCAGAATATTCAGATGATTTCCGTCGAGCAAAGACCTGCCCCAGCCATTAATGTTGTTACCCGGAGTGGAGCTACGACGCACATACAGAATAAGGAGAAATAGCCTGACGAGGATTGGGTTCGTAAGGCCCCTGAGAAAGTCCCCGCATTTGATATTGAAAGAGAGAAAGAGACATTCATGGAAGCCAAGAGAGATTTTGCTGATCCTAGCACATCAGTAGCACCTGCGCAACCACATCAACAGCAGTTGCAGCCGCAAGAAGCTTCGACGGATAAAGTAAGTACACTGTCCTCCTTTTTACAGAGTTGTCTGAAGCTCTTAAGAAATCAAAATGCTTTAGGTGAGTTGCAGAAAGTTATTGCTTCCTGTGAACCTCAGCAAAGTGCTGGTCAGGAAAAAGCTGTTAATAGAGTCAAAAGAACTGGCAGGGAAATGAGATTGAATGCTCAGATAGGAGAGTAAGATATGACTGATGTTATCTTGGACCTAGGATCAGAGGTAAATGTCTTAACTAAGAAAACATGGGAACAAATGGGAAAACCTACCCTTGATTGGTCACCTATACAGTTGAGATTAGCCAATCAGCAGAAGATTGTGCCCCTAGGATGATTCCCTAATGTCCCAGTAGATATTGATGGCGTCTGTACTATAGCAGACTTCGAAGTTATTGAGATCATTGACGACAGCAACCCCTATCCAGCCTTGCTAGGTATTGAGTGGGCATTAGACAATGATGCAGTCATTAACCTTAAGAACAGACAGATAACTTTCGAAGGGAAAGATTTGAGATTCATAGTACCACTGGACCCCTCACAAGGAGAAAGGTACATAGAACCACTCAGAGACGAAGATCAAAATGTTCTGGATCACATCTACAACATCATAGCTAAGTAAGAAGATTATGTTGATCCTACTACCGAAGGTATCATGGATTGGCAGTTTGACAGCTCCTGCATGACGGATTCAGATGATGGGTTAGAAAACTGGCAGAACGGACTTTATGAGCTACATGGACATAGATGTGCCAGAATTACCAAATCTCTCATATGGCTTGGTGCATAGGTAAGATTCCTACCTATTTTTGATGGCTTGTCAGACCCAGAACAATTTATTGAACAATTCTCATAACAGATACCAGATTCACAGAAAATGGAGACTCTGGATTCAGCATTCAGAGCCACAGCAGCCAGATGGTGGAATGGCCATAAGAAGAACATTCCTAGTTGGGAAGCTTGTCAGAAGTTCCTTCTCCTGATATTTATGGATCAACCCCAGGAGGTACAAAGCAAGTTTGATGGAAAGACTAGCCCTCAGCAACATTTGGCACAGTGCTACGAAACGTGGCAGCATGTACCTCAGGAAGAATGGGTACATCGGTTTGTGCATACTCTGGAACCGATAGCAAAGAATTGGTATGCAGAGGCTGAGCTTCGCCAGGATACTGTAAGCTGGGATTTTCTTGTTGATAGTTTTGTGCTTACCTTTTCTACTAATGAAGTTTGTCCAGCTTTAGATGCAGCTATCAGGTTGATCCATACTAAGGTATTTGATGATCAAGAAATAGTAGAATACCGACCTGATTGGAAAGCATAAGAAGCTTATGCAGTAGAATGTTATAACCTCGCAATTGACGAGGATGATGATCCACGCAATATTGATATTCCTGAGTCAAAAGGACACTGCGACGTACACGGACCAGCAGTCGCACCAACAAAAGACCCACAGTGTTGGCCCTTTCGCCAACAACCTGTGAGCAGGTTGCAGTCTCACCCGAAACAGCTATGGGGTGCCGCAGAATCAGGTTTCTGCAAGCAGAAGAGGGATATTACTATACGTTTAGCCTTTAATACTTATACTCATATAACACAGAGCCTCAACATTCACATATATAACTTCGCAGCTAGATAAACAGACAGTGACTTGCTTAACCCTTTACTGGGAATTCACAGCAAAGTTATTATTTTAGCAGTTATCTTACTTATCAGATATATATTTATCAATGCATGAAAGAACATAACAGAAACAACACAAAGAACCACAACACAAGATATAACATGGTTCACCCCTAGTGTAGGGGTAACATCCACAGAACTGTGTTTTATTCAACTCTTTACAAAAACCACAGTTCCGATCTGCGCACTCAGCTGCAGATCCCTTCAAGTCCCCAAAGCCATGCACACAGCTGCAGGCCTCTGTGCACACAGCTGCAGATTTCCTTAATCAACCCCAAACCCTCTGCACACACAGCTGCAGAGGTCGTCCACGCACACAGCTGGGACTTAACCTTCTCTTACCAAATAGCCTTAGCTTTGCATCAATTCATCTTACATCAAAATCCTAACCTGACTTCTTTATAAGAGTGCTTATTTATACATTGCACTTATTACAAAACCATGGGCTTAAAACATGGGCACCCCGAACCCTAAACCCTGGACTTAAACCATGGGTTTATTACAAAAAGAGGACTTTGACTCAACTCCGACACCCCTAAGACTATTTTGAGTCGTAACTCCGCTTACAAACTTCCACCAAAACCGCGGAGTTACCAAACTCAAGGTCCATTTAGGTCGGAGCCCCAACAGCTTAAAGCCCTAAAAAGGGGCTAAAGCCTTGACCAAGGGCTTAAAACCCTTAAGCTCAAGAAAAAACTATAAATACAAGGGTGGGGGTCACTCTCAAAACATTCATTCTCTGTCTATCATTACTCTGCCCGTATGAGTGCCTTGAGACCCATCTCGCTCAAGCCATTCATCCCTCTCCCTCTTTTTCTCCATTAGCCAAATCCCATTCCATAGAGAGGTAGCTTCCTGCTGGGGCATGGTGGCCCATTTCATCAACACTAGAAGGTATAACGTGTGTTTCTTGTTGGTATCTTAATTTTGTAGATTGTTTTATTTCCAAAATGGTTTTTCTTACATTGTTTTGCAGGTCTTCCATTAACAGTGTCCTGAAGGTTTTGCTTGGTTCACTAACTCTTTCCTGCAGGTTTTCTCTTCCATCCACAGAGACCCTATCCTTTCGTCCTATAGGTGGAAGGTATCCATTTCTGCATGTAGCTGGGGAAAAAACCCTACTACATGGTTGGCTGATGTACACTTATTCAATACAAGATTGAATTATTCTCCAATTTCAGTTTCCTTTTGTGTGAATTTTGCATGTTTGATTAACAATTTTGTGAGTGTAATTGATCTATCACTTGGGTTAAATTTCCAAATGGTATCAGAACCTTTGTAGATTGATCTCTCTCCTTCGAAATTTTTATTACAGGTTAGACATCACTGACTGGGAGTGCATTCTGCATACTAGAGGGAACAAGATCTTAGATATGGACCAATCTCAAAGGATCATCTTGACTCCATTCAATTTCTTTGAATGGAAAGCTGAGATGGAGATATTGTTGAGAGAGAAATGTCTCTATAGGGTTACCATGGATACTGAGGAAAATCCCAATGCAACTACAGAGAAAATTAAATGGCACAAGAGGAGCGATGAGGCCTACGGTCTCTTGTGTTTGAGCATTTCAAGAGACCTCCTCTTTCATCTTGATTCATTGACATAACCTAATGAGATTTGGGAGAAGCTTGAAGAGATTTTTGGAAATATAGATGAGAAGAGAGGACATCAAATCAAGAATGAATTGATCTCCTTGAGTCCCAGTAACTTCGAATCATTTCAACTCTACTTTTCCAAGTTTAAGGCCCTTGTTTTGCAACTAAACAAATGTGGGATTGAAAAGAAGGAAGAGAAACTAGTCTTTACCATTCTCTCAAATATTGGTCCTAACTATTCAGTGTTTGTCTCGACCTTCCATGCCACCAAATTGATAGCTCGAAGCTGGAAGATGCTTATGCTTGTTGAGTTCATGGAATCCCTCACCCAGGAGCAAGATAAATTGGTAATGATGGGTACCATCAAACCTTCCAAATACCAAGATTTGGTTGCTGGAGAGTCAAGGGTGGATTCAAAAATCAAGGAAAAAGCTAAAATTCCACCTGAGCAAAAGAGAGACAAGTCAAACTCTCAAGAGGAGCCCTCAGGATTCAAGAAGAACTTCCATAAGAAGAAAAACAAAGGAGAAATGAGCAAGTGTGCATACTGCAGTAAGGGCTATCATCTTGAGATCTCTTGTATGAAAAAGAAAATTGACATGTTCAACTCCTAGAGAAGAATAACATATCCCTTCCTGATTTCTCAAAGAAGAGGGAAGGAGGATCAAATTCAGGAAACAAGGAGAGAGTGCATGCTTTGGTTGCTGGAACCTCAAGCTCACCTAGCTTCATCATTGATTTTAGAGCTTCAAGACATATGGTTTCGACAAGGGAGATCTTTTCCTCTCTTGACATGCTAAAAGGTCTACCAATAGTTTTAGGAGATAACTTTCTCACTGACAGTATGGGGAAGGGTAGGATTGACATTGACCATGGTAGTTTCAACAATGTGTTGTATGTTCCAGTTCTTTCCTCTAATATCTTTTCAGTGTATCATATGACTCACACTGTGTCTCCAAATAAATTCATATTCTCCCCCAATGAAGTTGAAATAACAAATATTTCGAATGGTAAAGTCATAGCAAAAGGTGTTGTTGATCACACTTCGAAGGTATACAAGTTTTCCCATTTTCTACCCTACTCAAACCCCTCTTCTCTTCTTACTATTTCTAATGAAGCAAGCAAACTTTGGCATGAAATATTTGGCCATCCTAAATACAAGTATCTTTCTGATTTGAGTGACAAAGATTCATCATAGGGTACCAAAGGTCAAGTTTTCTAAGGGATTCTATCAAGGTTGTATCCTAGGAAAACGCCCAGACCACAAGTATGTGAGAGCTAGTCATAAGAGAACCTCTACACCTCTTGAGTTAATCCACAATGAAATTTCTGGTCCATTCCCTCATATGTCCATGATTCAAGCCAAATATGCACTCACCTTCATAGATTATCTTTCCAGGTATTGTTGTGTTTACTTCCTAAAGCATAAGTCTGAAGTTTTTGATCTTTTCAAAGTATTTAGAGCCTTGGTTGAGAACCAGTCTGGGAGGAAACTCAAGATCCTCAGATCTAACAATGGTGGAGCGTATGTAAAGTCTAAGTTCATCTTGTATTGCAAATATGTGGGTATCTAGATGCAACATTTTATTCCTTACACACCACAGGAAAATGGTGTTGCTGAGAGAAAGAACAGATCATTGAAGGACATGGCAACTTGCATGATGGAGGATAAACATTTTCCACCAAATTTTTGGGCTGAGTCTATAAACTATGCATCCTATATCCAGAATAGGGTTCCACATAAGCATCTTGATGGTATTACTCCTTTCGAATCTTGGAGTGGGCACAAGCGAGATGTGACCCATTTCAAGATTTTTGGCTCAAAGTCTTGGGCTAGAATTCCAACTGAAAAGAGGAAGGATTTGCAAACACAAATCCAAGAGTTAATATTTTTTGGGTGTTTTGAAGATTCAAAAGGGTACAAGCTAATCAACTTGAGCACTAACAAATATTTCATTGAAAGGAGTGTTCAGTTCGAAGAAGAGCCTTTAGCAGCAGTTGAAGTTGGAGAGTCCTCTTCACCACCACAACTACTGATTGTAAGTGAAGAGACTAATGTGTTTTCTGATTCTAATATGTCTAATAATGATAATTCAATTTCATATCCTAACATCCCTACAAGACCAAAATGGGAAGCAAGGACCATTCATGCAGTTGGGGAACTAGTTGGAAATCCTAGTGACACTAGGAGGACTAGATCTCAATTTGAGAGTGCCCTTTGTGTGAAAGATCCACTCTTTCATGAGATGTTTTATTTGATGTTTGATTCTAATCCTCATACATATGAATATGTATCACATTATCCAAGATATAAAAAATCCATGAAAGAAGAATTCAGCTCTCTCCATAAGAACAACACATGGGAACTGGTTGATCTCCCCCCAGGGAGAAAGCTAGTGAAGTGTAAGTAGGTCTTTAAAACTAAGTTTGCTGCTGATGGTTCACCTTTGAAATATAAGGCAATATTGGTAGCCAAGGGATAGTATTAAGTACATGGTATTTATTACAATGATACCTTTGTACCAATGGCAAAGATGGACTCCATAAGGCTAGCTCTAGCCATTACAGCTTCGAAGCAATGGAAAGTACATCACATGGATGTGAAGTGTTCTTTTCTAAATGGAGATATTAATGAAGAGATTTATATGAATAAACCAAAAATGTTTGTTTCTAATCCATATTTAGTGTGTGGTTTAAATAAATCATTGTATGGGCTCAAGCAAAACCCAAGGCTTTGTATGCCAAGATTGATGGCTTTCTATTGTCACTGAGTTTTGTTCGATGAAAGTATGATCTGAATGTCTAGTTGAATCTGATTCATGGTTCTTTAATGATGATTGTTTTATATGTTGATGACCTACCGATCACAGGAAGTTAAAATAAAGAAATTTCCTCCTTGAAGGATGCAATGAACCATGCATTTTCCATGATAGATTTGGGATTGTTGTGCCAATTCTTGGGTCTCGAAATTGCTCAATCCCAACATGGAATCAAAGTTCATCAGTACAAGTATGCTTCATATCTTCTCAACAAGTTCAGTATGAAATATTGCAAGCCAATAAAGACTCCATTCCTTTCAGGAGTTAATCTTGAGGAAGCAGGTTCTTCTCCTTTGGTAAATAATACAATGTATAGGTAGTTTATTGGGTGTTTGATTATCTTACACATACTCGTCCTGAATTATATTATATAGTTAGTGTGCCTTCAAGATACATGGATCAACCTGATGAGATCCATTGGAGAGAAGCCAAGAGGATCCTAAACTTTGTTCAAGGAACAAGGACTTATGGGATTTTCTATAAAGCAAAATATGACTTAGAGTTAGTTGGATTTACTGGCAGTGATTGGGCAGGTGACAACATAGATCAAAATTATACCTCAGGATATGTGTTCATGCTTGCAAAAGGACCAATCATCTGGTCAAGTAAGAAGCAGAGTTCCATAGCACTCTCATCTACAGAGTCAGAGTATAGAGGAGTTGTGAATGCAGCTACTCAATGTTTGTGGTTGCAGGGGATACTTGGAGAATGTGGGTTCAAATCATATTTTTCAATAGTCATCTACTGTGACAATCAAAGCACCATTCGAATCACCACTGTTCCAGTTCAAAGAAAAAGAACCAATCAATTTGATATCCATATGGACTATATCAGGGAGCTTGTGCATGATGGTGCAATTTCTCTACTCTACTGTGCATCTTTAGAACAAGTAGCAGATATGTTCACCAAAGTATTATGTGAGAAGACCTTCAGTAATCTCAAATCACTACTGGGGATTTATGATCATGTGGTGAAGTGTGATTGATAACAATATTTCCAAAATTTTGTTTCTTGTCCATGTTTAAGGGAGGATTTTGCCACTGTATTTTTTCCTCTTTACTTGGTTGTATGGACATGCAGTATGTAAAGGGTGACTAAGCCTTCTTGCTAGGCACTATAGTTTTCTGATATTTACTCATAAAGTTAGGATTAAGGGGGAGTGTTAGAATAATCAACCCATTGTTACCCATATTTGACATTAATTAATCATTTTTGTCTTATTTCTAGATTCCTAGATTCCTAGATTCCTCTCTATGCTAGTTGGCTTCCACACGCACCTAGAAGTCAATACTTGCTAAAATGGGTCATGGAGCACTTTGGAATCATCCTCGAAACATATTTAGCATGTATTATTTTATTCTTGGTTCCTAAAAGTGTAGTTCTACTTTTTCTGAAAACTGCCTTGCTTTACAGCAGTTTTAAGGCAAAAAGGAAAAGCTAGTCTAGGAGTAATTGCCTTGTTTTTTGCCCACATCATCCTCCTTCCTTTTCTCCAAAAAAAAGCATGGATATGATATATTTCCATCACTTATTAGCTAGCGTATATTTATCCAATTCGTGGGCATCTTCATAGATTTGGAAAGTCTTTCTTGCACCTATGGGGGATTTGACTAGTTTTAGTAAGCCTGCTTTTTTACCAATTCGAATAGAAACCTTGTGCTTTCAAATATCTGATGTAATTATATATTTGATCAGCCTATTACTTCATATGGTTTGCTGATGTACACTTATTCAATATAGGATTAAGTTATGCTCCAATTTCAGTCTCCTTTTGTGTGAATTTTGCATGTTTGATTAACAATTTTGTGAGTATAATTGATCTATCAATTGGGTTCAATTTCCAAACCTTTCTCACTCATTATTACACTAAACTTATCAAATTCCCAATTTTAATGAAAATTTAGGCTTATACACGAGAAAACTTAATATGTAGCTTAATGGAAAACGTGATCATGATTTGAAAGAGATAATTAATAATGTTTAGAAGCTAATACACAGTAAAGGAAGTGTAATTACTGAACACACCATGAGAGGATTCAAAACAGGGGGCGGGAGGGCCAAAACTTTTCAACATGAGGGATGGGAGCATAGGTGAAGCTTGGGATTCATTGGAACTTCAATTTTATGAGGATGATAGCTGCAAAATATGATTTGTATGGTCTCACTAGCTGAACATCATGAGCTCCACACCAGCAATGAGAAAGGAATGGGAATGGAGGAGTGGGGAAGGAAATATTTGGGGCTCATCTCCCAAAGATATGAGGTACATCACTCAAAATACTATGCTCACATAAGCATGAATCAATTAACTCATCAACCAAACTATTTGAATGAGCTCAAATTGTTCTTTAATAGATCGTTGGGTGACCTGTTTAGCAAGTAGAGGCAATTGGTGACCTGCGAGATCAAGTCATCCACATAAAACCCTAACCCTATCCAATTCATGCGCCATCCTTAAGCAATTTGGAATTTAATTCCACGTGGAGATGTTTCCCTACCCAAGTCATCCATCTGACTTAGCAACTGCGCCTTCCTTAGTCGAAGAGTTGTTGCTTTTATCCCTGACAACTTTATGCTTTTCCCTAGTTTTGAGACCAAATCTCCAAAATGAAAATACGCCCTCCTTTGCCAAAACTTTCATGTTTATGTTCTGACATCTTTTTTGAGTTTCCAAAAGGAAACTACGCCCTCCTTTGCCAAAACTTTCCTGCTTTTGTCTCTGGCTGCTTTTCTATGGCTTTTAGACACTTTCCCTTTTCCTCCCTGACTTCTTTTGTCATAGAGTTTCCAATTCTTTCACCTTGGCAAGTTGGCTTGCCCAAGTGCGCCCCTCTTGACATGGAAAACTCATTTCCACATAATTAAATTACAAAATTAATAATCATGGTAAATAAAAACTTAATACATGCCTCAATAATAATTATAGCAAAATTTCCCTAGGATGAATAATTAATGTCAATTTGAACCCCTAGGAGTTTCAACATCGTCAACACTTTGATGATCAAAATTGAGGGGACATGAAACAGCTTGATTGAGATCTTATAACTATTTCAAAAAAAAACAAAAAATATATCTTACGAGTTGTTATTCCATTTGTGCAGACTAAAAAAAGAGCTGACCAAGCATTTGGATCCTTGACCAAGAATTCGCAACCATGATCCATAGGCCGACCAACCACCATATTTCCCACCTTCTTCTACCATCAACAAATGTTTTCCACAACAAGGGTTTGGATACTTAATACCAAAAAATCTAAATTACTAATTCAGTTAACATGTTTTTTGTATTTTTTTAGTTATTTTTCAATATATGTTTTTTCAATTTCAATATTTATTTTTTATTTTTAGCAACTACAACATAATATTCTAAATTGAGAAACTAAAATTTTTAAAAATATATAATTAGATTAGTTCAATGAATTTTGAAAACCATAAACCTTAAACCAATAGCCATAAACCCTTTAACTGGAAACTATAAACCCTAAACCAGAAATCATAAAGCAGTTAATTTGTAATCATAAACCAACAACCATAAACCATATATCGGAAGTGATTATGCTATCGGGTTTATTTTTTACGTGTGTATCAAAAAGCAAAATGTTGCCAATTTTTTTCAATCCTCTAACAATGCACATAGGTTTGAAAATATCCATATACAATTTAACTTTAACTTATATTAAATTCTAGAATCCTCTTCAAACTAGAGTAGTAGTTATATACTCAAATAAGGAAATAGTGGGTCTCATAAATGTATGGAAAAAATTCAAGATCAATGTTCTTAAACAATGGGAACTACAATTCTAACACAATGTCGAAGGGGAAGTAATCAAAATGTTCCTAGAACAATTATCTATCAACAAGGAATACATTATCTACAAGCTCGGTAAAAACAACACCCTCGATCAAAAAATGTTCCTTCACTGTTATCTGCAAGCTCGGTAAAAATGTTCCTTCAGTGTTATCTCATTCTCCAATACCATAAACTTCATGATGGATTGATCAATCATCAACGATGTGGAGAATGAATTATTATTTTAAGTCATAATCAGTATTCCATCTAAGACGAATCAATCAAGGATCAAATGTCAAGAGATTGAGTTTGTCCAAGGCAATAAGACTTAGTAAAAACTTATTGATAATTTAATGAAATAATGAACTTAGAACATATTTCAATTACTATTAACGTTAAGTTTTTAGCTTGATTGGCATGTCAAATTTATTAATACATATAGTTTAGAACTTAACTATCTCACTTGTATGGAGTCCTAGTATCGCACTCACATACCTCAAAATGGATTATCAAGGTCCATGTAGATGGTCACTCATGGGGATAAAACTTCATTTTCCCTAATTCTATTATCTTGATGATGTTTTAATCATGGATCACTTATTAGATTGAGATTCTCCTATAGGTATTAATTAGCTTACTAGTGAATAATTAGCTTACTAGTGAATTATTAAGATATTTTAGAAAATAGTATTCTGTGTAAGAAGGTATGCAATGGTGTCATTCAACTTGAACATGTAAAGGTTATCAAATATATTTTGGAAAATATTTAAAATATGGAGTAGTCTCATTTTGTTTATTTGATATAGTACTCTGAAAAATAAATTTAGAAAAGGCTGATGATTGTGTACTAGTAATTCATCTCCTTATCATAGTTTGAACCTTCAACTTACATGCCTTCCATTATATTATAGTTGAATTGAATTTAAAATTACACTTTTAACACCCAAATATGTTCATGAATACAAGTCGAACTCTTTACTATCTCTGATGCTACGCAAAAGCTTATAATGGCATAGTTGTTTTCTTATCGAGTATTGACATATAATAAATAAGTTTTTTAATATGTTAAGTATTATAAATGATAAAGATCTCAATGTGCTATTAATACATTATTATTGTTATAATACATAAAAATATATAAATACTTTAATGTTAATTCAAAAATAATAGCAGGATAAAAATCATAATACTTACATTTAAATTAGAAAATTGATTATCAAAATCTATTCATACACTTACAATTTCAATAAATTAGAAATATA
Organism: Pseudotsuga menziesii; assembly: GCA_001517045.1. Lineage (NCBI taxonomy): Eukaryota > Viridiplantae > Streptophyta > Pinopsida > Pinales > Pinaceae > Pseudotsuga > Pseudotsuga menziesii. The sequence continues at coordinate 49,175 of LPNX011157796.1, forward strand.
AATTCTAACCATTTTTAAAAAGTTAACTCGGTTTAGAAATTATAAACTTTATGATGATGATGATGGTTAATGTCCACTAAGACCAACTTTGGTCTATCGGACCTTAAGAAGGATAATACTTGGTTTACTTTAAAATCTTGTTCATGTGACCAAAAAGCTTGCCAAGAAGCTTTCCAAGCTCACAATTGTTTTTGCAAGTTAGGAGGTTATAAAGGTTTGTATTGTAGAAAGAACTTTGAAACTCAGATATAATGTGGGTGTAAGCAAGACACTCTAAGAGAAAGTGATTTTCATCCTCAACGCTCATAGGCTCATACAGATGGAAAACCCTCTCCGCCTATGGAGTTTTAGGAATAGAACAATGCCCTGTTTCACTATGGAGTTTATCAAAGTTCATTCTAATCTTGACTATATTAATTTTATTCCGTGAGCTAGTTACTATCGATAGATACTTCTGATCTTCCAAGTTAGGATTAATGACATCCTTATAGTATCTTAATTTTCTCTTAACAGCTAAATTTACCTCATGCCATAATTTCTCTTTAAACTTAGAAATAATAATATTTTTGACATTATCAATTTTCTGCAAAATGTTGTTTTCATTGATGTTCCAATGGTTTAAACCAACACTTCTTGAGGCATAGTTGGTTTTGACTTGAGTTTAAAGAAATTTTAGGAAGTTTCTCATTTTCCATGTTATTTATATTATGCGTGTACATCAGGTACCTAGTCATAGCCATGCTCTCGATGGGGGAAAGACCCACTTTTATGAGGAGAATAGGATAAGGTGTATTGCTTTTAATTTTGAGGTTGTAAGTTATAAACCACTGCTGGATTTTCTCAATGTTCCTCGAAGATTATCTAGAAATGTTGCACCCCCATACTTCACAACCATACAAGATAACAGGGATGACAAGAGTTTCAAAGAGGAACTTCTTTTATCCCACATGACCAGATTGGATGATTTACACTTATTTTCAAGACCAAAATAAGCTTTACACCCTCTATTAATCCTTTTCTCAATGCTATAGTTCCAATTGGTCTTGTGATAAATATCAATTCTGAGATACTTGTAAGAAGGCACTTCCTCTAGATTTCTATTATCATAAACCAAATTTGCATGGGTGTCTTTCTTAGACTTTATAATCATGATTTTTGTCTTGTCGGTGTTAACAAATGATACCCACGTTAGAGAAAAAATATTTAAGAATTCTTAATTTCTTATCGAGATAGGAAGGACACATTGTCATTGGTACATTACACCATATAGTGTCGCACATTAGTCCCTATATTGTGGTGTATTACATATTATTTATGTCGGTTTGGGTCTATTAGTTGTTATTGTACACCTTTGTCTCCTATATATAGGAAGGAGATATTCTCATTTTAGTCCTCATAGTATCTTATCTTGTCTTGTGTACTCGGTACATTGTGTAAGGAGGTTCCTCCCTCAAAGAGGATTGATATTTATCTCTGTTATTCATTGTTAATGTGTGGATTACTCTCTTATTGTATATTTCTTCTCTTTTTATGCTATTTTGGGACTTGGTTGCATAATAATTGGTATCAGAGCTCTTTCCTCGAGACTTGATTGCATAACATTTGCTATTAAAACTCTTTCCTCGGGACTTGCTTGCATAACATTTGGTATCAGATCTCTTTCCACTAGTACATGTGGACATTTTCCCCACAGTAAATCGTTTCTATTGCAACACTTGTGCATTGCTATAGCCACGAACATGACCCCTTCTTTTCGTGGGAAACTTTCATGGCTTTAGCAACACTTTTCCCACTTCGTCGCTATTGCGACGAATGGCACGTGTCACTATTGCGACGAATGAGTGGCTTCTATTCCAACGAAGTTGGGTTGCTATTGTGACAAAAATTTAGTGACGAACCACTTTTTTTCATCTCTATAGCGACGATAATACCAAAAAGTGCTAATGGAAATAACAAAAAATTTGTGAACCTTGTCGCTATAGTGACGCAAGTATGCAATATTGAAAAAAAATAAACAAGTTTTGAGACTAAAATTCATTGCTGTAGCGACGAACTATCGTTGTTGTTGCGACAAAATGTTCGTTGATAGAGCGATGGATGTCAATAATTAAAAAAAAATGGTTTTGCGATGAATGCGTATTGGTGTAGCGATAACAAGCCGTTGCTAGAGTGACGCCAATGCATAGCAAGTTCGTCGAAATTTTCTATTCCTTGGCATCGCTCTAGCGACGGAATTGTCTTTTTTGTTATTAAATAATGTTCATCGGCAAGTTAAACTCATGATATGAAATCATGCTAGTAATCAACAGGTGATCATGAACTCATGCTAGTGGCTAAGAACACCACACTAGTGACTATGAACACACTTCACGTTAGGCACTACACACACATAGGCTACAGTAATCCCATCCTTGTAACTTTAATTGCATCGATGACTCGAAGCACATACTTGTGAACTATGACCCATGATGATGTTTGTGATCTGAATTGTTGACTTTGACATACATCTGTGTGTGAATGATTTGTACCTGCATCCTTGCAATTCTAAACTCTACAAGCTGCAATTGAGAACCCATGCCATTGACTATGTAGACCTATAAACCAATGTTATCAGAACCAATCTGATTTTTCCAACATGAACTATGAAACTTGTGAACTCAAGGTTCACAGTGAACCCCCACCAATGATTCTACACCAAGGCTAATGATGGTGCACCTTGAACAACTTTGGTGGTTGTAAACCTACCATTACAATCTACAACAATTGCTTTTGCACTTATGGCCAATGGCTATTTGTCCATGACTAACTAAAATAGAAAACCAATAATTGTGGACCCTGACTGTTGGTATGTTGACACTGACTAAACTACAATAAAAAAATATGTTGTTTTGGTTCAAATTTTACCCAAGGTGCATCTTTTCTCTAAATTTTGTTGCAAAAACACTAAACCAAGATCAACCATATTCAATACCATCAATCAACAATTTGTACTTCATATAGGGTTTAATTTATGTTGGCATTAGATGATGATAAGATCTCTGAACGTTTTGATGTCGTATATTCTTATTTTAGTGTTTGCTGTTGATTTTGTTTTCATGCTTGTAATTTTTAGAATGAGAATTCAGCAACAAGCTCTTTGTATTTTCACATGGGGACTTGGTAGCTCTTTGGATTTTCACATGGGGACTTGGTACATATCACCTATAATGAGAAATCCCTTGATGATAATTGGGAGGCTACATAAAGGAGTGTCCAATGCAGTAATATAGAGGAGGAATTCAAGGATAATTTAAGGGGCGAATTTTATCCCAGTGGGCTATTTTTCCATGTTTTTATTCCAAAAAATATTCTCTATTTTGTATTTTTTGAAGCCCTGTTTTGCCCAATTTTGATGGGGTATAATTTTTTTCACCCTAAAAATCACCAAATTATTATACAAACGATAAAAAATCCTTGGAAATTAAAATATTTTTTGAAAAATATTGCCAATCATTTTATAGTTGGTGTTTTAAGAATTGGTAATATTCGCCAACATTTATACACTTTTANGAGGAATTCAGGGGAACAACTGAAAGGTTGTAGAAATATCACAAGCAAATTTAAACTGAACTTAAGGAATATATAGTGACAAAGTCATCCATTTCATGTCCCATTGCGATCCTCCCAATGTACACCAAGGAATTATGTAAAACTACATACAATAAAAAATGGTTAAGGTCAAAGAATGCCTTCATTCCCTTGGATAGGTTAAGGGCAGTTTCCTAGAGCACAACATACATTTTTTTGGTTAAAAATAAAGGAGACCTTTGATTGGGAGGAAAATGGACGTGAGATTATTCAATTCATGGCCAATGGGAATATATTGATCTTCCTATAAATATTTATCATCCTGTCCTATCTTTTGAAAATACCAGTAGATGGTCACATATATGAATCCTAGTCATAGAACTGAGAATCCATTAACTTTCATGTGGAATCCTCTGGGAGGTTTGGGAAATCCCTAGTCTACATTTGTTCAACTTTTTATTTTGTCTCTAATAGTGTAGCTTGGTGTGCATGTAGGGTCCACAACTTATATGCAATCTTTGGTAGTATAATTTTTGGAATTTTCTTGAGTGTTGGTGCCCCATTTATATTGGGTTCTCCACAATGCCATAAAACTGTTGTCCATTATTGGTCAATTCTTCAAGTTGTTTGCCAAATCTTTGTTTATTCCATCCAAGACAATATTTGCTCTGCCATTTGTTCTCAATTCTTGCGATGGGTAAATTTGTTGACCTGAATAAAGACAAAATTATGGAGAGTGGTTTGACTGTCAGTGAAGAATGGAAATTGACACAATAGAAAACTACATTTAACCAGTAGGAAGAAGTTGGAACTGAGAGGTGGGTAAAGTATGAGGCTCAATTAGAGAAAAGGTAGCATTCAACATGGGAAATGCTTTTGTGAGTGCATATAAAGGAAATACATAGGGGAGGTTTGGTGATAGCAGGTATGATTAAACTTATTTCTAGAGGACATAAAAACATGATGTGGGAGCCTTAATGGCAAGCACTTTGTTGAATGTTTTGTAAATCACTATTGTGGGGATTGTTTGGAATGAGAAAATAGGGTTATTTAAGAAAAATTTATATCAACAAATATTATTAACCTTTGAAAAATCCTTGAATAGAAAGGGATCCCAACCATTCAAAACATGTTGAAATTAAAAAAAATCAAATAACCAACGATCTTGGAAGAGTACACCTTTAGCATCGATCATGAGATTTTTAAGCGGCAAGAATGATCCAGTATTCAAGAGTATAAATGAAAAGTTGAAGTGAAATACAACTACCATAAATTAACAGATAACATACAAAAAGAAAAAGTTTACATAACCTAAATCATATTACATTAAATTTTGTACAAATTTTTCTAACCCCTCAACATTCAATAATATTTTACCTAGTAACCTAAAACAACCTCAAGGAAAAGAAAAAATTAATTCTAGGTTTGAAAGATTTAAGATTTGCAGTACATGAAGAAAACGTACTCCAATTGTCTCTTGGTTGCTTAAATATATCGAAATTCTTCCCCGGGATCAAGCAATTATACTTTCAAAAAGAATCTTATAATTCTTTATGTTCTTAGCATAAACATAATACCAAATAATCATTTACATGTTTGTTCAAGGGAAATCCTACATCAAGATATGCCAATCTTATGACTGAAATAATGAAGTCAGAGACAATTTCACTAACAGGAAGGTAAATATTCTAAAAAGAGCAACAAAAGTTCTGATTGAGTGGCACGTAGAAGGAAGTTTATTAGATCTTCATGTTGTTGAATCCATACTTACTCTGCAGCAATTGCCTAATAATGCTTAGCAAGTATTATCCGTCAACAGTAAATAACATATTTCAACCTAAACATAAAGTGTGGTCTTGAAACTTTCCTTAAAACTGGCTTGTGTACAATCTCTGTTTTTACTCCCACATGAGACTACAATATCATTTCCACATTGTGACCAAGTACCTCATCAGATGCCAATTTAGCAAAATTTTCATTAGCAATCTCTTCACAATGAGCATTCACAACCATAACCTATATTGAAAGTGGAACATACATGTAAGACCTTGTAATTGTTCCACAAAATATTGAACCCTAAAAGTAACATATTGAAACTCATCAAGCATGCCAACAAGCAAGCCATATAATAATAGTGTGAACCTTGTGAGAAGGAAAGTCAAGGTATTTATTTTCTCTAATAACTTTCCATATATGTTATGTATTGAAAGGAAATCCCGAGGCAAGAACAACTTCCCATCTGTCACCCGCAAGTCCACCTGGTGCTATGGAGTTGAAAAATTGTTGTCTCAGCAACATCACCTAGAAAAAGAACACTTTCATGAAACTGTTTTGTAGAAGGGAGCTCAACAAGCAGAGACAATGGGATGCATTTTGAGCATAACCCACTAGCAATAAAAGCACATGGGAATACAAAAATATTGCTTAAAATACCAAAACCTGGTGCATGAACTATGAATTACATGAATAACTAAATCATTCTCTCTTTTAATACTGTAAGCCTGATCTCATTCTTTAATGATGCCTCTTTTCAAAGATTTATATGTTAGTTGTTATGAAGTGCAATTGCTAGGATTTAGAAGGTAGTAAAAAACATGATTTATCTTACCCAAGTTCATCTAAAGAAAGACTAAAGGAAGTGGGAATGTTTCAATCTATCAGCTATTTAGAAATAGTAATCACACATAAAAGTTAGCAGTAAATTTGTTATTATGCCAAAATTAAGGAGGGTGGAACAAATCTCCTTGAGTCAATGAGATTTGAAAAATTGGAAATACAACACATGTAATGCCTATATTTTGTTTACTATAGGAAGTTTGGAAGTAAAATCAAGGTGAGAACTATAACACCATTGCATATCGTGAAGGAGAACCTTGGTCATTTTTTTATGGGGCTAGTCAAGATAAACAAAACCTGTGCAGGTTTGGCTTTGTTATTTTTATCTCCGAGGATTATTTTATTAATGGTAAAGGTGCTTTGGGTTCGTGTTTAAATAACTGGGCAGAGTTATCAACACTATTTCACCTGTTCCATACAACATCAGATTTGGGCCTAAGGGAGCTTCAAGTCTTCAGCAATTAAAGTTTTGTTATCAATTGGATGCATGGGATTTCGCAGTCAATGAATATCAATCTTACACAACTGGAAACCCAACTTATGAATATTACTGGAATATTTCATTGGATTTCCTTTGAACATATATACAGAGAGCTTAATAATTCAGCAGATCAACTTTCAAAACAAGTTCTGGTAATGGCTCCAGGGACACTCTATATAGAGGAATATAGAAGGGGGGTTTTAACATCATCTAGGAACATGGCCTTTTAATATATCCTACCTGTTTTGGATTTTTTGTTTTCGATACAGATTGAAAGAAGCTTGTTTCTAGTTAATATCAGAACAAAAAACCTTCTATTTTTTTAAGGAGGAGAGAAGCTCATTTTCTGATCTGTGCTGATAGCACCTGAGGAATGTATTTTCTTTTCAATGAATAGAAAGTATGTTTTTTTCTTGGAAAAAAAAGTTGCGATCAAATCCAATATTTTTCTACAAAAGATTTCCAGGTAGTAGATAAGATATCTTATCATAGTATAATGATTGATTCTTAATTGCACAAATAGGTAAATGTTTGGTGACCATAAGTAACATAAAAGAGGAAGGATTTTCATAGAAGTCATTTGAGTAGTTTTATATTGGATCTAGCCCAAGCGGCAGCAAGGAGAGTTATCCTCCCCACCCAGGATCAAATCCCACAAGTGACATGCTGAGATCTTAATGAGTATAGTGTTGCATCGGCCTTGGGTGCTGAAGAATCTGGTTTAACCTGGGTACCATCTTCAAAATGAGGGGAAGTGCCACCTGGGATATGTATTTTACATAATTAACACAAAAAATTTATCAAAGACAAAAGAATACTATCTATTTAGTATTTTATTATACCGTCCTTCCATTACATGAAATATATTCTTCAGTAAGCACACACAGGCCAACTCATGAAGTAAACAACATAGCATCTTACAAACTTGCCAGAAATTTTGGTTTGCTCTAATAGTAGGATTTCAGGTACATTGTTTCACATTGAACCAAACATGATCATACCCTATGGGGAATATTTTTAATGCTTCTACAATATCGATAACACAAGTATATTATTCTCTAAAAAATATTAAAAAACAAGCTTAATGTCATGTCAAATATATTTGTCAATGTGTATAGCCCAGGTTGTTGAGAGGAGTGTTATCCTTTTTGGACCCCACCCGAGATCAATTCCCGCAAGTGACATTATGAACTCTTAATGAGTATATTGTTGTATTGGCATTGAGCCCTAAAGAATCCAGTTTACCCTAGGTACCATCCCCAGCATGAAAGGACGTGATCAGCAGGTTTCCCTGGGATATATATATTTCATGGAAAAAATATACCAATAACTATTAGAACCAATAAAACAAACATCATGATTCCTAACCCAACTCCATTTTGAAAATGTTACCAAACCCAGCTTCACCAAAGAAACATTAAGTTAAATAGGTTGAATCACATTCCATACATCACGTGTAATTATGATTTTAGCATTACAATTTATATATAAAAACTAGGACTTTATAGGCCAACAAGTAGAATAATACCTGCTCTTTGAACTGCTCTTCCTTCTCCTCGTAACTAGATAAAGCGGAAACCTACACCTATATAAATAAAAAGAGAACACAATTGAGAAAGTCAACAAACATAAAAACACATACAAACAACTACCTCCGATTCTCTAGATAAAAAAAACATTTAAATGCCAGTACAATTAAATGATCTTTAAATGAAGCCACTTACGTTGAAGAAATCACTAAGTGGGGTTTGTTTATGTGCAGGAGGATTATGAATAGAATCCCATATCTACAGTCAAGATACAGATCAGCATAATGTCTAAAGATAATGGAACAACTTCATACTACAAAAGTGAAATGAAAAACTGGGACTCACCTTCTGAATATCTTCTCAAAGAACAGGTTCCAGAACTTCTAAAGGATTCTATACAAAAGCCATAATCAATAGAATTTTAAGTGATCCCAAACTTCCTGAACCATGCGAAATGTTTAACTCATGATCTTGCATTAAACTTAGCATTGAATACCAATCATTGTCTTGTCTCGAATAACAAATAGTAATGTTATCTTGCGAGGACTAAATAAATGAATCATAACATGTCAGCAAAGAGGAACCATAAGTAAATGGAAATAAGACCACAAATTTCTTGCTAGTATTTTCCTACAACTATGCTAAAGAATACCTAGAATACTGTTTTTAGTAGTGGCTTGTTTGCTTCCTACTCACGACCAATATCATGACACCACCTAAAACCAAAATGATTTACTTAGACAACATGTTACAAGAAAGAAAAGTAGGAATATGAATTTTTGTTTTCCCATCGTTTCAAAATGGAATACAATGGAAATTATATTACACATCAATTACATGTTTATTAACACTATGTCTAAAACAACCAAGGAAAATAATGAGCTCTGTTTCTCAAACACGGTCTCATCCTGCAATCAAAACATTAACATCCTCATTAGGATGACAAGCTAGAGAAGAGGCACATAATTTTGAGATGAGTAGATCCCAGGTGTTGATTTCGCAAAGAAAATTAAGGATCCATAGATGAAACATAAAAAACAAAATGGTAACTTTGGAAGAGCGATTCCAAACTTTTGATTATTTCGTCTCTTTAGAAAACTTAAACAGTAAAATCAATTGAGAATGTTGATGGGAGTGAGGTTGTACTCAACTCAATCAGTTTTTAGATCCATTGTTTTGTAATCCATTTAATATGATTTGGAATTAGTCATGATTTTGTAATTTTTTTTCCTATTTGTAGGTGAGGCCTATTGCTTTAGATGTTGGTTCACTACCAAAGAAGCCCGATGAGATTAGGTGTATTGTAAGATATTCAGTGACGATTTACATTCTTTCATGTTCTACTTATTCTCTTAAACTAATCATATTATATATTTTTTGAACTATTGTTTTATTGTATTTTTTGGTTGTGGAACTTAGTTTTTTTTGTTAATACATGTATTTGCAAGTATGGTGCCAAATGCAAGTTTGATCATCCAAAAGACAAAGGATGATGTAAAAAAATATCTGAACAAAAAGGAGATGGGGATTATTCCATCACGAAAGGAATATAGGATCAAGTGGCTTTTGTAGTTATAAATGGGAAAACCGAGAATAAAGTCACTACTAAAAATACTTCTACCTTGCACAATTCGAAGGGTTTGACACTAAGGCTTCTAAGTGTTTCTTTGTATTTATTTATTTATTAATGTGTGGATAATGGAATATATCATTTGTAATTTCAAGATATAATTGTTATTCCATATCAACTAAAGCTTTTGTGTTATTAAATGGTCATTTGTCTTGTCTAGATCACTCCAATAATAAACAAATTAGGATGGATTCTTCTAATGAGTTCTACTTGTAATTTCATGGGATCTACATTTGAATGGAGGTGACCTCTTTAGATCTATAATAGTTATGTTGTAAAATTACTGTATATATAATATCTCAAGAAGAGAATAAATTTTCCTTTATGAGGAATTAGGCACTAATTCTAAAAAGAATTCACAAAAAATAGATCATCTTCATTTTGGAAATGAAAATAAGCTCGAACACTTCATCAAGACAACAAACTAGGCTGAGAGGAGAACGATAAAGTTTCCTTTATGAGAAATTTAGAACTAATTATAAAAAGAACCCACAAAAATTATATCATCCTCATTTTTGAAATGAAAATAAGCTTGAACACTTCATCAAGACAACAAATTAGGGCGGGAGGATAATGACAGATGGACCTTGTCTTACAAATGTTCAAAAAACTAAGATGCTTTGATCTTAAAAAGAATAATACTATTCTAAGATTTGAATCTCAAGACACATCCATAAACACATTGCTATTTGGGTAAATTCTCAGCTTCTAATATTGCAACAATTAATGCAAATAATCCTTATTTTTATAGACGAATCATATGATGATTAACATTGATGGTTCTCCTACAGTCAATTTACAATAATTATGGGCATATGCACACTAATTATGGGCATAGTCACTAATTCTAGGAATATGCACTCACAAAAATAGATCATCCTTAGTTCACTCATAAAAAAGAATAGTATAGTTTTGAACTTTCCATCTCAATGCACATTAATAAATTCATTGTTATTTGCATATAAATTCTTAGGTTCTAATATTGCACCAATTATTATAAATGATCCATGTTTATAGTTAAAACATCTGAGGATTAACATTTAGGTTTGTCCTACAACTAGTACAATTTACACTATTTATAGAATCAATTGCTTAGATATAACACTGACGAGAATAAATGAGAGGTAATTCCAAAGAATCTTTTTCTAAAGTGTGATCATTGGCTGATGTTAAGTATCACAGTTAGGAGAAATAGATGCATCATTTACATTCAAACTCAGAAATTTTATGAACCATTCGTAGCATATATTGACTCCATAAAGTTATTGTGCAAGGCACATTCTTACAACAAATTGTTCAGTATGGCTTAGGAGCATTTCCTGAAGTATATGCTTTAGTATGATGATATTCCAAATTTATCTTAAAACACTGTAAGACTCTTTTAGGCCTTTTTTCATGCCTAAGTATTCCTTTGACCAAATCTATACTTCTTCACATAGTAACTGATAAACAAATGATGATATATTGTCATTTCCAGAGCTGAGAATTTTTGGTGGCATCTTTTTGGATTGAATGGATACCTCACCCCTAATATGACCAATAGTAGTGGAGCAATATCATTTGAAAAATGAGTATTTACAACAGCTAGACTTGATTTCTTTTGAGATCTGATAATGGGTAATCGAGCCAGATTTAGTTCATAAAAGAGTTCAATAAATTCATGTGCTGCCATTTTATTCCAATCCCTAGTAATCTGTTCAACTTGAGTTCATCCAACCTTACTATAATTTGACCTTAGCTTAAAAATACATGAAAAACTCATATATATATATAGTGTACTAGGAGGTGAACTCAATGTATCATCAATTACATTGTAAGAAACCACCTCTATAGCCTTCCCATGTTCAAATACTATGAAGCATGCCCAATTGACCACTCTATAAGCAAACTCTCCACTTAAAAATTCGTGTGTTTAACCCACTTTTTGAAATGGAGAAACACATAAAACCCATCATATACAATTTCACAAATCAAATTGATTGAAACATGCAACAAAATTATCACAATCCACAACAATGTTTACTCAAAACATACAAGATTTTTCAAAGTAAATGAAGGTGTACTTATCTTTTTCAAAGATTGAATATCAAGAAATTAACTAAGACCAAACGATTTCCACCCACCCCTAGGAAATCCATTATAGATTCCACACCCTAGCTAGCCTATGGCACCACAAAGGTGAATAAGGATGTATAGAATTATCAAGACAATTTCTATAACTGAAAGGAAAGGGTAGGATTTACCAAGTATACCACTATTGAAATTTTGTGTTGGATCAATTGTTTGAAAACCACAATACATACTTATGCAACACAAGGAGAAAAAATTCCTTCTCTGGTCATCAATCCCTCATAATTCCCTACCTCTAAACTACTATCCATTAATTTCCAACAAAGTTTTCCTTGGTCTTGGAAATTTCCAAGATTCTAATAGTTTCCTTTCATGGTTGTTATTTTCATTAGTATGATAGCCTCTTCTTCAAAGTCAAATTCTCATTTTCTCTTCTCTACACCTCTCCAAAACTAACTCCCTTTACAAATTCTAATTTCCCCTTCTTTTCATGCATCAAGGTTGGCTCATCTCCTTGAATTGGAGAGGCTTGGGGGGACGAGTTAAACAATTGCCCCTCAAAAGAATGTTTGTCTCCAATAAACTGGATGCGATGTTTATTTAGGAAACTATGGTAGTAAGGGACACTATCATTTTGACTCTGGAGAAATTGTTTACTAATTGGGAGTTTGTTTCATTGGAGGCTAATGGGTTCTCAGAAGGTTTGGTGATTGGGTGGACCTATTCTTTCTCTCTTTCCAATTCATTTCTAGTATTTTCAGTCCTATGCATGATTTTTCATAGTCATGGATTAGGTAAATAGTTACATCTTCTTAATTTTTATGGCCCATATGGGGGTTGAGAATAATTTTGGACATCACTGTTGGCATGTGACTAGATCGAGCCTGGGCAGCTCATTTTGGGTGAGGAAGTAAACTTAATATTGAGCAGTGGTAAGCTGTGGGGTGCCTCGACCGTATCAGATAGATTGAAAGACTTCATTTTAAGCAAAACTAAATATGTGGGCTTAGTAGATATTGATCATTTAGAGATCAAACCTACTTAGGCTAGAAATCATATGGGATACATGGGCATAACAAAGCACCTTGATATATTTTTTCTACATCACTCGCTTCTAGACTCGTTCTGTAGTTATTGGTCTTGGGTTGAGATAGTTAGGGTGTTTTACCATTTTTTGATCCTTTTGGAATTGAGATTTGGCAGGGAAAATCCAAAAGCACTTTTCAAATAAAATATGGCATGGACAAAGGATGAAGAATTCTAGAAATTGGTTTATGATCCAACCTTGGAATACTTAGTGAGTGTTCAGTTTGTGAAGTTCCTAAAATTGTTTAAGGATCAATTCATTCATTAGGCCCAAGACCATCTCATATTCAAGGACATATATCTATCATATTAATGAGGGACTAGATTACTTCTATGGTACTTACTCAACTGGTCATTTTTCATAAGAGACCATATCATCAATCAAAGGATTGGATGTTTAGAGATATAAACTATTGTTGTACAAGGAAATGACTGGAGGATAGAGAGTTGATCTACATGGATCTCCTTCGATGACCAAAATACTCCATTCTTCCATAAATATGCAAATTTTTAGGAAATGTAACAACTCAATATGGGACTTGAACGATGCAAATGGGAATAATGTTAAAGGATATCATGGCATAGTTGAACTAGGAGTTGAGAATTTGTCCTCATTAATCAAATATATTGAGATATTTAATATTGAATATGTCTTAAAAGTAATCGATTTCCCCCCATAATTATCCAGGAAGAGGATAACATCACTCTCATCAAAGCAATTTCAAGAGAGGAACTTTTAACTGTGATGACCTCCTTCCAAAAAGAAAGAATCCCAAGCCTTGATGGGTGGTCTATTGACTTTTTCTTATATTTCATTAATGGTGAAGATATCCTAAGGATGGTTTAAGAAGTAAGACTTCATGGCAAGATTTCGAGTAGCCTTAATTCCACTTTCCTATCCTTAATCCCTGAGCAGTATTGACTAATGCCATTGAACAAACACATCAGACTTCAAAATCATTTGTTTCTTCAGTTAATTATTCTTGCCTAGTTATGAATTAAAATTTGCAGAACATAGACGAGATGTTGAAACCAAAAGCTTAAGCACCGTGGGGAAATCACTTTGGGTTTTTTCCTGTGCAGCTAATTATACTGGGTAGGCTAGAGAATCCCCTAGAGTTTGTCAGAAGGGCGAGAAGGGAAAATAATAACATGGATAGGAATAAAATATCTTTTGGTGCCTTCATTAATGGAAAAATAATGGCATATCTAGGATGGATAAAGGACCTTTTATCTCTAGAGTTGTTTTTTGTATTTATCTTAGGATTTTATTTTTATTTTTTTTAATGTTTCCATTGGGTCATAATCCTAGTTTTACCCTATTCTTTACTATGGAAACTTATGTTATTTTTACCCTAGTTTTATTTTATGATTTTTGTTATTTTTTATTTTAAATCAAAATAAGGCTCATATAATTAATCTTTCAAAGGATTTTAATTTTCATTGGAGCAAGTGACATTGTGAAATCAAATGTATATATGACTTTGATTATAGACTGGCAGCATATGAAAAAATGAGAAATATTGTTTTGCTGCTAGTTTGATTTTTGCGATGATGGAATGAAAGCACCTGGCAGGGATGGTACATAGGTGTCAAAGTTATAGAATGGATTCATTAAGTGTTATATTAAACATGATGTTACATCATAATGAAAACATATGTTATAGTACAGTTCCCTCACGCATAGGATTTGTGGTTTATTTACTATTGTCACTGTCAAAAAATTGCATTTTGGGAAAAGGGTTTTGTTGCACAGGTGCCAGGAGTATTCCAAATTCGTGAAGGATAACCAAGAACAAGAAACCTAGTGGATTCTTATGCAGACTAGAACCTGATTACTTGTAGTGGGTTCATGAATTCCCTAGGTCTGCGAAGATGATGCGTGATTTCGTTTCGTACTTTTCTACGGTGAGGCAAATTAATAATAGAGTTTTGTGGAGAATCCGAAATTGTCATTTTGAAGGTCGATGTTTCGATTCTGAATAATGATGAGTGATGCTGGATGGTTTGCCTTCTGCAAAATATTATAGGGTTATAATGAACAGGTAACTAGGGAATTTGTTAAAAATTATAAAAATGCAGTTGTCTAGTTTGAGGATTTGCAGATAATGGTGAATGATGAGGTTATAGTAGAGGATATTGGTGTACCCTCTGATGGATAAAAATAGTTTAAAAGGCAATCGTTTGAAGCTGATTATAGAAAATTCCTTTTTCCAGGGTTTGAAAAGTTGGATTGGAAAAATGGCATACATATTAGTAAGCTTAAGCCCATGTGGAAAATGCCATTGGAAATGATACTGAATTATATAACTTGTGAAGGTCTTTATGATAGGTTTTTAAGGTGTCATCTGCATTTTTTGATGCATCTCAGTGGAGACCAACAATTGAATTTGCCTTATTATTTGTTGAAGAGTCTGTAGAAAATGATTGCTAGGATTCACAGTCACCACGAACATACGGTTGATTCTCTTTTTCATTAGGGGTTAATTAAGATGTTAATAGTCTTTCATTTGAATAAAAAAGGTCAAAATTGGGAAAAGTTTCTTTTTTTATCAGGATTCGATGCAGAGAAGCAGAAGGAAGAAGTGAAAGAAAACAAATGTGAAGCAGAAGGTAAGCAAATAGAGCAAGATTTGGAACTAGCAAATGAAGTGGGCAAATAATTAGCAGAGAAATTGTCTGAGGTAAATGATGAGTTATCAGAAGCATGTGCTACCAAGAATGATGACAAAGGGGTAGGTTCAGAAGAAATTGCAAAGGTTAAATCAGCTGAAAACCTAAAAGCCAAAGGCGTGGATTTTAGTTCAAAACCCAGAACTCAGTTGAGAAGTAAACTAGAAGCTGAAATAAACCGAAATCCTATACTTAATCCTTTAGAAGATAGTGAACTAGTGATCATATAAGAGTATATGAGCATAGAAAAAGTTCAATTAATAAATGAAGAACATATTTCAGAAGGTGAAAATTTTATAGAACTTCAAGGAATGGCTGAACATATCCCAGAATCTTTTTGCACAAACAAACAAAATTATGTTGAAAATGATTTTGATTTAGGTGTGAAGTATATTTAGAGGAAGAAGAAACCATTGTGGATATAGATGAGGCAGATATTATTCCAGAATTGGTACAAACAAAGAAATTTATGTTGTCTTACAAAGAAAAAGATAAATATTTGCAGGATTTAAATTAAAACCTGATGATTACAAATAAAAGGTTGCGAGGGGATTTAGAGGAAAAAGAAGTTGATTATCATAATCTTGTCATTATTTATAAAGAAATTATGAAGAAGAAAAGAGCATTGCAGAAGCAGTATAAGCAGGTATTGGACCAGAACAAAGAATTGCAGAATAAGGAGCTGAACAAGGATGTTGAGTATTCTAGGTTACAAAAGAGATCTCAAATTCTGCATGATATGACAATTTTAGCTAAGGTGTCTAAGAGTCTTTGATGAAATATCTAGGTTATTGTTGAGTCAGTATATTCGATAGACATTAGATAAGGTTGTTACCTTTATTCCACTGTGATTTTAAAGTTTAATTTGACTTTTAAGTTAGTTCCACCTAAAACAAATTTTCTATTTTAAGTCATCCGAGATCCATGAGATAAGGATCTGGAAACTGTTTTGAATTTGGAAAAATGGTTGTATATATGAGATAGTGGGGTCAGAAAAAAAGGGTTGGAATCAAATATGGAGGATCAAACTTGTGTTATGAAATGAAGGCATGTATTTATTTTGTATCTTTAATACATAATTACTCCTTTGAAATTATTATGATCAAATGAGCCTGTTTTTCTTTAATAATTAAATTACATGTGTTCATGATTTTGTTCTGTGAATGGTCTTATTAATCCATACCAAAATTCCTATGTTTCATATGTAATTACCTTTAAAATTTGTTGCAGAACCTAATTTGTTTCTTTCATGAATTCATACTCATGGTATTTCCTGTTATTGGATTTCACATTTAATTATATGTTTTGCAGTTTAATGATTTATATGTTTCATTAATTTCCATGATGTTTGGTTACCTACCTTTATTGCTATAAATTTGATTTTCAGTCATCTTTATTTATCATTAATATTTCTCTAAGCTTGAACTTTAGTACTCTAGGTTCAAATTTAGTGATAACATCTTCTAGGGCCATTACTGGATGGAGAAACAAAAGTACATCTTCCTTGGGTATTTTACATCTTTACATGTGATTTTGGAGGGTGAACAAGATCAATAAAATTTGTTTATAGGCTACATCAGTTGCCTACATTAGTTATTTACCAAAAATTTACAGTGGCTTCAAAGCGGATAGGAGCTCGAGGAAATCTCTCATCACCTCTAAACCCTACAACAAAAACTGGATTTAGCTCTGAATTTTAGTGTAATTTTTTCCCAATTGTGGTGAACAATTTGGTGCTAAACCTGGCGCTATTGTACATTTTTGTAAAACACTGTCTATTGCATCTTTTTTCCCATCCTTTTTAACATTCATTTTTGCATCCATTTTTGCACCCAATTTTTTACATCTTTTGTTACACCTTTATTTGCACCCAATTTTGCAACTTCTATGGCACCATTTTTTGTATCCTTTGTTACACCCTTGTTTGCACCCAATTTCATGCTCATTTTTGCATCCAATGTTGCGTCTTATTTTGCTCCTAGTTTTTCATCGAGCCTTGCACCCAATTTTGCATCATGTTTTGCATAAAATTATGTGTCCAATTCTGCATCTAACGTTGCATGTAGGTTTGCATCCAATTTTTGGCCCAATATTGCGTCTAGTCTTGCATCTAATTTTACTTATAATGTTGCATCCCCATTTGCATCTAATTTTGTATCTTGGTTTATATCCATGTTTGTGCCTAATGTTTCATATCGTTTTATGTCGTATTTTGCATCTAGGTTTGCACCTAGTGTTGCATCCTAGTTGATGTCTTTTTTTCATCTATGTTTGAGCCCAATGTTGCACCCAATGTTACACCTAGTTTTGGACCTAATAATGCATCTAGTTTTGTGTCCAATGTTACATCCCATCTTGCATTCAATATTACGTCTAGTTTTACATCCAATGTTTTGTCCCATCTTGCATCCAATATTGTGTCTCGTTTTAAGTTTTTGTTTGATCCAAGTGTTGCTTCCAGTTTTTCACCTAGTAGGGAGTCCACTAGGTGCTCAATTTAATGTCTAATTTTACGTCTAGTTAGGAGTCCACTCTTGCATCTACTATTGTGTCTAGTTTTGGACCTAGTATTACATCTAGTTTTGAGTCATTAATTGTGTCTAGTGTTGAGTCTCTTTTTGCATCCAATTTTGCGTTTAGTGTGACATCCATTTTTGTGTCCACATTTGTATCTGACATAAGGTCGACTTTTGCATCCACTTTTGTATTTAGTGTGACGTCCAATTTTACATCTTGTTTTGTATTTAGTGTTGCGTCTAATATTGCATCCATATTACTCTACTACATTTTTTAGCTTTAGTAATACATTGCAATATCATTAGGGCATGGACGAATCGAACCACCAACCTCATTCTTGTAAAGCAGGTGCTCTTCTAGTGAGCTAACAGCCTTTAAGAATCGATAAGAGGAGGAATATTAACACATAGATTTAATCATTTGTAATTATAATAAAAGACAATAATATCCAAAGGCAATCATGCTTAAAATCCAATTTATTTTTCCAAACACACTAATAAGCACAAAAATATACCATGCTCAGGCAACAAAATATCCTAAATAATTACACAATCTATTAAAGTGCTCCACAAAAGGGTCTTAGAGAACAACATAATGTATTGAAGCATACCTAATAACCTAAACTTGATATGGACAAAGAATAAGGGATGTGTTTAAGAAATAGTTGTAGAATCCAATTGAGGATGTGTGTGTTGCTACATAAATTTTGTTATTCATTGATGATGTGATTTTGTTCAGCAATGGGATGGTAAGAGAAGAACTCATGAAGGGTTACTAAAATAAGATGCCTACTATGTGCGTCATATATGATATAATGAATATTTTAACAATGAACACTAAAAAAGACAATTTATATTATGTGCATTATTTATAATCTAAAACATAGTAAGATGTGAACTAGGGAAAACATCATACCAGTTTTTACAATTGATAAGGCCACAAGGAGGTAGATGAAGTTGAGTGGTTTCTCATCTTACTAACTATTGTTCCATCAAGAGATTCTGAAGGGGCATTCCATCACTTCATCAACTTATTAATTATTGTCAATTTATTATATAATATAAACCACATGAAACAAGAAGAGTGCACGTAGGATGCCAGATTATCAACATTTACCACTAATAACTATGCCTATAAAAGTTTTACTCACCGTGTTATACTGTATTTAGTTTTCACTAGCCTGTGACCCCATTTTCCTCACAAATCTATCTTTACCATTAGTTACTTTGCATATATAGCATTTTAATAATGGTGTAAATTTTTGGAAGGATGCACTAGCATACTCATGAAACTCAAAATCATTGCTTCCCTTCCATTTCAACATCTCCTATAATTTATGGTTGTGAAGAATTCAACCTTTGTTTCATTTTCATTTATAAACTACAAGCATGACACGTCTCATCCATACTAGGATTTAGACTGCACCTTGTTTCTCTCAGTACGAAAATGGAAGAAAAAAAAACAATTCATTCTTTCTATTACTCACGTTTTGTTTTCAAACACCCCCCCCCCCAACATTAATTGTTGTGGGAAGCTATTACTAAAAGTATTAAATTCCTAAACCATATGTTGGCCTTCTCCTTTATCCTTCTTGTTCTATCATTTGACTTGAATTTTTAACATTACCATTAATAATTCCAGGATGTTCGAGTGATTCCAACCTCATTGAAATTAATATGAAGAAAGTAGAAATATATATCCCATTTAGAATTCAGCAGACCTGATAAGGCCCAAAACATGTCATACTTTTTACCATGTTAACACAAGGTCAGGTTCATAGCTCCCTATGCAAAATTTAGAAGTGTTTACAAATAACAAAACGAACTCTTAAATAGTACCATTGACCATTTCTCAATAAGTAGGGGCCATTAATATAATTTCTCTTTCTTTGGCATATACTATTGGACACGTATAGCCAAGATTTTGCATCTAATAGTGAATGGTTCTCTTGGCAAAAACCTAGTAAGGTCACAAATCATGACATCCAGATCTACCACATTCTTTCCAAATGCCTTTCTATTCTAAAACCTTGCCTGGAAGCCACTTCCAAAAGGAAAATTTAGTAGGACAAATATAAACATAAGCCTTTCAGCTTATCATACATCAGCTTTAAATCCTAAATAAGAATATAGTTGATGTTGTTTAACACAATATGGTCTAAGATGTCATATCTCATTGAAATTTTGAAAAAACATTGTTCACAATGAGCACATTACTATAAACATTATTTGACACAAATAAAGTATTGACCTTCGGATTTTCTAAACCAACATAATGCCCCTTATATTTTCTTACTTTCCTTGTAATTTTATATGACAACACTAATCATTTGTTCTAGCTAAGGATTTTATGTAAAAAAGCACGAAATAAGAAACCTGAAATCTATTACTAAGCGACAAGTCTAAATTTGGTCTAAATTTTAGTCTTGGTTAGGTACTAATGATTACAAAGGTTAGGTTTCTTGCTATTGAAGTAGGTTTTTCCTCCTTTATATAGAAATATATGTACCTGTGGGGTCTGGACATTGATTGCATGGATCAAGATATTATATTGTCAAAACAGGGTTTTGATTATTGTAACACAATGGCCAAAACACCATAGTTGCTATTATGTAATATATTTTTTAATCATTTCTAGAATTTAGATTGAAGTCAACAGAAACATACTTGCACACCTTCGAATCATGCACCCATCCAAAAGACACTAAGATGTCAATGGTGATCCAATTAATTATAAGGTGGTCCAATTGTAGATTTACTGCATTGAACATTATCAAAATGGACCCAATCTTTCAAAAAGGGTATTCACAAAAGTAATGGCAATAAATAAATCACTCCATGAAAATAGAAAAATCTAATATGAGCTCCATGTTACTTTATCAAATGTATCATAAATAATAGATTTAATATTTTGGAACATAATTTGCAGTGAAACTATGCCTTCTCTGATTTAGGACAGCAAGAAGATTTTACACCTCGAGAATCAATGATAGAAGAATACCATAGAGTGCTTTCTGTTTTCTAGAAAATAATAAGCTAAATACCCATTAGCTACAAAGTACACATAGCCCAAGATATTAGCCCATCCATTTCTCAGTGGTCACCAATGTATGTTATTGGACATTTGGCTAGTCCCGTGCCAGCAGGTGCCCAGTTTGAATCCCCTTGGGTGAGGAGCACTAGTCTATTCCTACAGGATTACTATGTATTCCATCCTTAAAAGTTGGAAAACATCCCTTGGGTTCTCTGTGAGGATTTCCTTGGAGAAAAAAAGGTACAAAATACACTAAATGTTTCAAATGATACAACTATATCATAACCAGCATAGATCCATCTTAACTTCAGATCTATAAGGCACCGAGAGGGATCCAAAAACTAAAATGCAAATATCTCTTTGGTTAAAATATCTAAAGTTAAGATGGATATACATTGGTGTGCTTGCACACACACACGTCATATGCCTTCTAATAAAAATTGATTTAAATTCCTCTTCTTTCAATATGTGATATGTCAAAATCTCTTATAAAATCTTCATTTAAAATATTCGTCTTCTTTGGAATATTATTTCTGAAAGAGGTAGCAATTCCTAATGGATATAATGCATTGTCTCAAGATTGGAAATCACCAATATAAGCATTGAACCTTCAAGGAGAAAATGTAGAGGACATAATTAAATGGTCTAAAAATAAAGAAACATGTGAGTATACAACCAAACTGGGATACACATCAAGGGTGGAGAAATTGCAGTCAAAAGAAATAGTTTGGTGATGTAAAATTGTTAGGAATTTGGAAAGTCCTCCCAAATCAAGGCTTTTTCTTTGTCTTGCATGGGACAATGGACAAAAAAGGAATTTGAATGGTCCTGGCCCCTGGCAGGTGCATCTTGTGTAAATGTAGTGAGGAAACAATGGATCATGTATTGGTCTATTATCCTTATCTAAGGTTGTCTGGAATGAATTATTACAACTATTTCTGGAACCAACAAATGGGATCAGTCAAATTTGGTTGATTGTATTTTTCTAATGGCTATCTAATAAATCTAAAAAATCTTTCAAGGTTTTGCCTTGCTTTGTGGCTTTCAAAAAATAGTATGATTTTTCAAGGAATGAAACTAAATACAGCCCAGGAAGCCCATAAAATCTAGGTCTCCTTTAAAGGAATTTGAAAGCCTTTAAGAGAAAAATATCAAAGAATTCTATAGAAACCAAATCTAGCATTGATCATGAGAAAGATTAGGGTTTCTACAATAAAGAATGTCAAGGATATTGAGGAATGTGCATGGCAGGGTCCATTTTGCACTTTAATTCTTCTCAGTATTTTCTTTTGAAGTATGTTGCAGAACAAGGGACGAACCGTAGAGATGCATTTTATGGCCTTTGCATTTTGATGAAGGTTTCAAAGGAAAAAGAACATAAACAATTGCAGGTCTATAGAGATTCCAAGCTTCTAATGGACTGGACACATAGAAGATGCAGATTTGAAAATATTCTATTATAGCTCCATTAATGAATATGGTGCTGGAGATTAAACAATTTTTTGATGAGAAATCCTTCGTCAATAATAAATATATAAAGAGAATTCAATACAAGTGTTGATCAACTCTAAATAGGTTGTGCCAATGCATGAGGGGTCCCTAACTATTCAGGAATTCTAAGAGGGGGCTCATATTTCCAATATTGATTTGTCTCTTTATTAGGTATTTTTAGTGTAAAATTCTGACAGTGAAATCTTAGTAACTTCTTGAATTTTGGTTTTTGTAATAGAAGTGGATCTGAAAGGATCTTTTTATGAGAAGAAAGGTTGTTTCAAAGGACCCTAGGAGAATGTGCATAATGAAAATAGGATTCAAGACTACCTTTAAGATATGGATTTTCTTTTTGAAAACTTAATTTAAAGTTGGTTCATTTAAATATATCAAATATCAATGCAGTCAATTTCTTAAATCCCTCAAACAAAAGGTACCTTGAAATTTATCTATCTGTAAGGTTATTGTTTCACTATGCCTTTTGATCTCTTGCGAATAACTTGTACTCAAATTTTGGAAGTACTGTAGTTCCAAACTACTAGTCTTAATCTCTCTATAATCATGTTTTTATCACCCTAGTTTTTCCAAAAAAATCTCATAAAATTCATATGTTTTTGGACATTGGAGCTATCACTTATCTATTGATGATTATCAAGTCTTCGATAGATGAAAATATACAACATTTACTTGTATAGATGGATATATGTCTAGATTCCTAGTTATAGTACTTGTAAACTCCTACAATCAATGGTTCCCATGCTTTTCATTTTATAAAGTTAGTTTTTCCCCTGGAGAGGCACCTTTAGTATTTCATGAGATAGATCCACATACCTCATATCTGATACTCTCATAACTCTAAACCAGTTCTGTAATTCCTACGCTCTTCTCATCTCCAAGAGAGTACGCAAATAGACTGGTAAATAGAGCCACCTTAGGTTCAAACTACATCCAGTTCCTATCTCCAAAAAAGTATAAACAGATATGGGTAAATAAATCCAGCTTGATTCAAATTACACCCAATTATACATAACTAAGATAGAATTTGTGTAATGTAGCCTTTGTTAATCATGTTGATAAGAAATCTGTTCAAACCAACATAATTTATCAGCCCTAGGAAACTCATTAAAAGGAGAGATTCAATTTCCTTTGACAAGGAAAAAAGATTTAATCCCAAAAAAATGAGTGCAAGTGTAGATTCAGACAACTCTGGAACCAGTGATCTAAGTTTCTAACACAGCATTCAAACAATGGTAAGTCAAATAATTATTAGAACATCCAACTCTCCCTACTATGATCCTATAATTTATGGTGGAAAGAGTATTTCTCATCTTAATATTATTCAAAGATGATTGAAAAGAAAGATCTGCTAGCAATATTCAACCAGAGACATGTATTTTCTTCAATGTTGCAGTAAGAGTTAAAGTGCTCTTTAGGTGCTTTCTATTCAAAGCGCTCTAGATCCACCTGTATATTACTTTTAATACAAAGACATGGCTTCTTTTAGTTTTTCATTCAAAGCAATCTCTACTATGAAATGAAAACAATAGGAAGGAATGTTACATCCTTGCCTTTTCTATATAATAAGGCAAAAAACGAAATCCTAAACAAATTTGAAAGTGCAAGTGTAAATTCGGAGAGCTTTGGAAACAATAGTCGAACAAAGAGCATTCAAACAATTCTAAATCAAATCATACCACAAAGAGCACTCAAACAACGGCAAATCAAAACATTCTCGAAAACATCCAACGGATTGCTTAGCCAAAAAGCGACTAGTTTGAGCATTAGCCTCATCGTGATAAGTGGAAGCTTAGTTCCAAAAATACATTAAATAAATTTTTATGCCTAACTGTGAATAATGCAATTTAAAAGTTATAAATATTAAATACATACATATTATATATGCCATTTCAACAACTTGAAATGTTAAATATTAAAAATACACAGTGTTACTAATTGTGGATTGCTTATTACTTCCTAAATTTTATTTTAATATTTACAGATAGTTAAAAACAAAACAAATTCCACATACATGAAATTTTTCCATTTTAAGGCATTTTGAAAATGTCACTGTTTTAGAAACCCATAATTTATTTCTGGTTTAAGGGGAAGAGATCATAAGGTAGCTTGAAATTGCTCTACCTATAAGGTTATTGTTTCACTATGCCTTTTGATCTCTTCCGGATAATTTGTAGTCAAGTCTTGGAAGTAGTGTAGTTCCTAACTACTGTTCTTAATCTCTCTATAATCATGTTTTTATCACCCTAGTTTTGCCAGAAAAGTCTCATAAAGTTCATATGTTTTCAGATATTGGAGCTATCACTTATCTGATGATGATTATCAAGTCTTCGGTAGATGAATATATACAACATTTACTTGTGTAGATGGATATCCATCTAGATTCCTAGTTATAATACTTGCAAACACATACAATCAATGGTCCCCATGCTTTTCATTTTATAAAGTTAGTTTTTCGCATGGAGAGGCACCTTTAGTATTTCATGAGATAGATCTCCATTCCTCAAATCTGATACTTTGATAACTCTAAACCAGTTATGTAATTCCTATGCTCTTCTCATATCCAAGAGAGTATGCAAATAGACTGGTAAATAGAGCCACCTTAGGTTCAAAACTTCAAACTACATCCAGTTCCTATCTCCAAAAGAGTATAAACATAGATGGCTAAATAAAGCCATCTATAATGCAGCCTTTACCCGATTATACATGACTAAGATCAAATTTGTGTAATGCAGCCTTTGTTAATCCTGTAGATAAAAAAAATTGTTCAGACCAACATAATTTCTTAGCCCCAGGAAACTCATTAAAAGGAGAGAGATTCAATGTCCTTTGACAAGGAAAAACGATCTAATCCAAAAAAAATGAGAGTGCAAGTGTAGATTCAGACAGCTCTAGAAACAATGATCTATGTATCTAACACAAAGCATTCAAACAATGGCAAGTCATATCATTCTCTAGAACATCCAACTCTCTCTACTATGGATCCTATAATTTATGGTGGAAAGAGTACTTCTCATCTTACAATTATTCAAAGATGACTCAAAAGAAAGATATGCTAGCAATATTCAACCAGAGACATGTATTGTCTTCAATGTTACAGTAAGAGTTAAAGTGCTCTTTAGGTGCTTTCTAGTCAAATTGCACTCCATTATCCACCAGTACATTACTTTTAATAGAAAGATATGGCTTATTTTTGTTGTTCATTCAAAGCAATCTCTACTATGAAATGAAAACAATAGGAAGGAATGTTACACCCTCACCTTTTCTATATAATAAGGAAACAAAAGAAATCCTAAACAAATTTGAGAGTGCAAGTGTAAATTTGGAGAGCTTTGGAAATAGTAGTCTAACAAAGAGCATTCAAACAATGCCAAATCAAATCATGCCACAAATAGCACTCAAACAATGGAAAATCAAAATATTCTCAAAAACATCCAACGAGTTTCCTAATGGAAAAATAGTGAAAACCTTTTCTTGGGGCCGTGGAATCAAGACGAACAATGAGGTAGAATGGTTGGCTCTTTACCATGGTCTAGAACTGATTGATTGGGGATCCACCTCGAAATTATTTGCAAAAGGACAGAATTTGAGCAAGGGGAAATGAGATCTATCATCCAAAGGGATCTTGCTTTGGCCTCTAAATCAATGCAAGTCATCATGCAAAATAGGTGGCAGAGTTTCACCTAGATCCTAATATTGTAGAGTAGTTCAGAAAAAACATATTATAGATATTAGAATGTGAGTGTAATCCTGTAGCCTTTCGATATTTTGTTGTGCTCAGTCAACCCAAGACAATCAATTCCAACGACAATAGGCAATTCCCATGGCCAAAAAGAGACCATTGGGGAGTAGAGAATGGAAGGGGATACTGTGCATCTTGTTGAAGACACCAATTTGGTATTTTGATATAGTATCCACATCCATATGTAAGAGGTTTCATGTTCTAACTAAAAAGACATTGTCAAATAAGTTAATGCAAGGAAACATACCCAATGTATAGGATTCTCATAAGTCACTATGAATGCAAAAATGATCCACATGCAAGATATTCATTCTTCACTCTAATCCTTGACTATTTTCATCATTAATTTTCCAAAAGTAAAAAAACCACAGTAAGAAAAAATAAAATGAGATGCTTGTTAACCATACTCAAAAATAACAAATATCAAGCTTACCTCAACAACAAGGCTATACTTTATTATAGAATGTTGTTGAGGTAAGCTTGATATCTTTAGATGCATTTCGTGTTGTGTTTGATGGTGGCTACCGGGTATGAGTGTCATTTTGTTTTGGCATGGGATACAAGTGGTTATCTTAAATATGGCTTCTCTCTCATTTTCTGATTCCTATAAAATTCAAGTGATATAATTTGATGTTATTGTAGACTGCATTTTTTACCCTAGAATTTGATATTGTCAAACATGTTAAGTGCATTGTGGCTTCAATCAATAACTAAAAATTGTTTGCGGAAACATTTGTGAACCCTCAACAAGAAAAAGAGGCAATGGATATTGAAATTCCAAATATAACCTGGGCAGTCTTTGAACTAATGATGAGTTAATCTTATGGTCTCTTCTATGTGTTGCTTATGGAAATAACAAAGGATTCATTTCCGTTATAAAGAGTTCAAGCTGAATATGAAAGAAATTATGACATTTTAGAACTCAAATATGTTTTATCCAAGAATGTTTGATAATTCTGATGGGGTACTAGCATCAGTAGAAATGACAACAGATATTGCACATGACCTTCTGAGAGCTGCTGATCAATATCTTCTAGAAGGCCTCAAACGTTTGTGTGAATATTCTACTGCACAGGTATTCTTTTATTGCATGGGTATTCTTTTATTTCATTGCAGTTTTTCCTTTTTGTTATGATATTGGCCAGCCTCAGCACCAAGATCTGTGTTTTCTATTTACCACCTTACTTTGGAGGATTTCACAAGTATATATGATCTTGCCAAGTCATATCATGCAACTTCTTTGGGTCATATGTGTGTTCTGTACTTTTTGGAGCACCATGAATAGATGTCTAACATGCCCGAGTAAGGAAAACTTCTACATAACTGAACAATTACTGTGAGAACTAGGCACTTTTTAGGATCTATCTAAAATTTTATAATCAATTTTCTATGCAGCTACCCTTCCCTTGTAGAACGCTTACTACCAGAGATATGTGTTTACTTGTTTAAAATATTAAGGCCGCAGCCTTATATTCCATCATTGTAAAGGAATTTGTGATCATTTTGATTGGCTTTTGTGGATGGTCTCATCTTATCGGAGAACTAGTGCAGAGAGAGGTATTTTGAAGGTGCTTCTCAGCATTGCCAAGACTACTGCTAGTTATGTAGGATGCATCGATTTGTCAGGTGAAGTTGAAGTGAAATGATTGCAAGACATCAATTGACTGATACATTTTCATTTTTAGATATTTTCAAAATGATCCAGAATTTTGATGTCAGAGATGAGCCATCCATTGATATTTGATGGTTTCTCAATTTAGTTGTGTATCTCATCTAACACTGGCAATTTTTTTTTCTATTAACAGATGCTTTTGACATTTCTACTTTGTTGTATTTCAGCAGTGGAATATCAGTCTACTCGTCAGGTTAAATTGCAGGTGGAAGTCCTGGGTGATTATGACATAATAGTATGCACTTATCCAATTGAAAATTAGTTGTAACTACTGATTCAGATTTTTAAGGGCCATCGTATTGATATAAATAGGTTGCTTGTGGGCCTGACGAATTTGGGCCAATTGTAATCCTCTTGGACCTAGAAAAAAACAATTTCCACCTTAAAAAAACACAAATTTGCATCCATCGCTTGGGTTTAAACACAAAAAAACAAAAACTTCCATCCATCCCTTAGGTTTAAACAGTAATATCTGATATAGGGTTTGATTTCTCGTGCAGGGTTTTAGAGAATCCCCCTGCAGCAACCAGGTTTTGCAATTCTATAAGGAAAAACAACATACATCGCATACATCACATAAGGGCAAATGAATGGGGATGAAAAATAGACTGGCGTACATTAGCAGGCCATGCCAAAAATTCCTTGACCTTGGAAAGCACAAGATCCCCAAGCCTCCATTGTCTTAGGTAGTTGTTTTGCCTCTTCGTCTTGTCTTTTAGCCTTTTAGCCCGTGCCAAGGTTTTGTGCCATGTTGTAAAACCCTGATGGAAATGAAAAATGTAACCCTTATTATTCCTGTATGGCATATCCTAAACAAGAATTATACCCTCCCAGTCCTCCTCTTCCACAATTTCCATAACACCATTAATTTTCCCCTGCCCTTGACGCCACAATAGTGTTAATGCCTCATAACAATTGGGTTTTGTTAAATTATCGATAAATAATTTTGTGTCTCCTCGGCAAATGGAGGAATGGGCTCACGATGAATCTGTTGGCCACAGGTTTCGACCTGTGTATCTGTGGAAGTAATAATTAATCGAAAGTGAAAGAATAAAGAATGGAACACCGATTGGAAGCGAAGATTGCGATGGAATTTAACAGTTTTGAGGGTCCGCTCAATCTCATCCCAGCCCTGTTATATGTCAATATTTAACATCTCCACCCTCCCATTGATATATAATTTCTTCTAAGGTGTGTTTATGTATAACCAATAGGGAGGTTAATCCCAGAAATTGCAGATTTTGATACGGGCGTAGCACCCGCACCACCTCTCGTCTCGTGCTTTATGCGCTTATGGAGACATATACACCCCTTACAGAGACAGATCCCCACTTCAGATACCATTTCAGATAGATCCTGCGCAGTCCGCGTTGCAAAAGAAATAACCAGTATGAACCCGGAAGCGATACCATTAATCCTGCCTTATCGAACCACCGGTGGTAAATCTATATCCAACTTGTTGCAGAAGGAATAAGTATGGACTCTTTATCAATATGTTACGCCCATTAAATGCTATGGTAGTAGAGCAATCAATCCCCTCGACCAGAATATATGAGGAAGGCAACTGGCTTATATATCCCTTTCATATGGATGGAAGGGTGAAAAACGTACAACCAACCACATAGGTTTTCATCTCTTTCTCTTAAAGTTGTATTTTCTTTTATTTTTAAAAATAATGAAAAAAGGTAAAAATTTAACAAAATAGATTTAAGAAGATTAGCGAACAAATAGATGTCATGTGATGTGTCCTCATGGGTCCTAGTCCATAATGTCATTTTTAAGTGGGAAATCTTTGGCTTACAAGCAAAAAGGGGCCACTTCAAGCTTTGTGCGACCAAGAATGATTATCATTGATTGAACTCAAAGGCCTTATCTACTACATAGATAATATTTAGCCAATGAGTAAGATATGTCAGTCATTTTGAGGTTTGACACACCAAGTATGCCTTTCAGTCCCTAGGCCATGATTTGATGTGAAAAGAGTTTTTGGGACAAAACATTTTTCCTTAGGGCTCATGAACTATGTGTGGGGCCTTAGGCCACCACAAAGCCCAATAAATGGAATATTGGCATGTGAGAAAGATATAATACCTCTTTTATGAATTTTAGTTAACCATGGATATTTATTGTAACTTAAGTAATGGAAAGGTCAAAAGACATAGCCTTAGGCCATAACATTTTCATTTTTCCTATAAGCAAAATACGGTCGTAAAAGATTCTACATAGGGCGTAACAGAGAAATAGGAAAATACAACAACGATGGAGAATCCTTTACATTTGTTCTTAGAAATCACGCTACCTGACAGAAAATTATAAAGAAGCCGCATGAGTTGATTCAATACCCAATTCTTTCCATATTCGGTATTTTGATTCAATCCCCAATTCTCTCCATCTTCAATAATCTTATTGAAGGAAAATGCATCGATTTCTTTAATGGAATGTGGAAGCTGGAAGCTGGAAGGTCATCCAGAGGTTCCATGAGAAAGCATTATCATGACTGGGACTTGAGTAAAAGGCGGTTCGAGAGCCGCTTATTATAAATCCAGAACTTTGCAGTGTTGCGTGCCCGATCCATTAGTCTCTATAACAGAGAAGGCTCACTCGGTTCATTCCCAGCATCCAACAATCATATGGATCTGACCTCTCGTCCTCATAATTTATGTACCCTCGTATAGATCGAGGTATCGCTGCTTAGATTAGTTCTTCTATTTGGGTCTTATCCTGGCTAGTCCTAATTAGTCCATCTGTGTGAACCCCTCTCATAAAACATACTTGTAAGTGCCAATCTCTAGTAATAAAAAATCCAATCACGAGATAGTGATCTAAATTTTAGTAACCAGTCATTAGTAGCACCACCAGCATAGGTAGATCTTATATAGTATATGAAAGAGCAGCATCTAAGACAAAGATAGTAGAGGCATCAACGGTGATAGAGCACCTAGTTTACTTTGATCCATCCCCAGAAACGAGGATTTAAATGACCTGGCCAGAGAATGAAGACACCCATGTTGTCAACTAGGCACCCTGAGAAGTCCTCATGGGCATAATATTATTAAATCCTCTCATGGCCAAATTGAGGATGGACCAAATTGATACTCATCACCCTGAATCCATAGATTGATTTAGCAAAAGCCCCTTTGAGAAATGGGTAGTTTTACATAGATCTATATTTGAAAAATCCTTCGTGTTTTGCTTCGCCTCCCTATGAAACTTCATAGGTATTCAAAATTCCATATAGAGCATAAAAGAAAAAACTAAAAGTGATATGATCCATGCTCAAAGCTCAATAGCTCAATAGAGGAAACGCCCGGCTAATTCTTGGAATCAATCCCCAATGGAAACCCTCACCTCACCTCTCCAAGCAATTGGAACCCTCACCTGCCAACCCAACTCTTTTGACTACATGATTTCAATTTTTCATGAAAATAATTTAAACCCTCACCTCTCAGCCCAATACTTTCCACCAAAATATTTTTTTTTTTTACAAAAATGAAACCACCACGCCCATGGCCATGGTCATTTATTACCAAATAAATTTGTTGTTCTTTTGTTTTTTATAATTTTAATTTGTATAATGTATAAGTAATTAATATGTTTATATTTAATTATATTAAATCATATAACATATGAACTCTATATATATATATATATATATAATTAAATGTGTATATATATATATATATATATATATAATTAAATGTATATATATATATATATTCTATTAAATATTTTAACATATGAACTATAGTAATATATTTATATTAATTATATATTATTATTATATTTACATATTTTTTCATTATTAAGGTGAAAGAAGTTTATATATCATTGTTAACCCAAAAATTCCCCACATAGCTCTCTATGGCCTACACCACCCAAGGACACCACCTCACAAACACTCATTTCACTCCATAAGACCTTCCATTTGACCCCCACACCTCCAAAAGAGCCCAAGGATGAAGAAAATGGCTAAAAACCCCAAAAAGAGCCCAAAATAGACCCCCAGGAGCTAAAGCCCTCAAAAAGGGGCTAAAACCCTAAAAGGGGCTAAAGTTAGGGCGAAAGAGGCTAAAGCCCTAACCAAGGGCTTAAAACCCTAAAACCCTTTGGAAAAACTATATAAGGAGGGTGGGGGGTCACTCTTAAAACACTCCTCATTTGCATATTGTTATGCTGCCCGTGGATGCTTTGAGACCTCTTGCTCTCAAACCACCCACTCTCCCTCTCCTTCATTTCCATTTCTCCAAGCCATTGCTCCCCCAACCAAGAGAGAGGTGCTCCCATGAGCTAGGGCATGGTGACCCATTTCCACCTAAGTGAGGTATAATCTCATTTCTATTTATGTTCATTTGCTTATTTTGTTTTCTAACTCATATTGTTATTTGTAGGTTTTTCATCAACCATTTTTTGAAGGTTTTCTCCATGATAGTATAGGTTCATTTTGCATGTTTTGGAGGCAGAACCCTAATCCGCTGTGTGCAGAGGGGTTCAACAATACTCCATCTCTTCTTTCTTTCTATTATTAGCTTAGATATAGTTTATTACAGTTGTCATTTACTTGTTCTAGTGTAGCCTAGCTTAGTTTCAATTCACAGCTCTATTTCAGTCATTTTTACTTCCATTTTTTACAGTTTTCTAAGGGTAGAAACCTACCCTTGTGCCCTATAGACTCAAGGGAGCCATTTTTACCCCTGTAGTGAGGAGAAATTCTCACTACAATCATAACAGTGGTTATAAAATATTTACCTATTTTATAAATTATATTAAGTATTATATTTGCATTTATTATAAATATAGTATGGATGGACTATGAATGTATGGATTGTAACATAATTCCCTACAATGAAGCATGTTTTGTTGGGAGAAAGAAAATGGGAACAATTTCAATATTATGTTTCCCTTGTTGTTTGAATTTTGTACTTTAGTGGGGTGTTTTAGAATAATCCAACCTCTTCTGTTTGCACCTCCTTATGCCACTAACTTTGGGATGGGGTGTTTTTTCTTGTGCTACCCCTTCTTTTTAAGTTTTTTGTTTTCTTGTGGAGGATATGTCCCACTTTGACATAGTTAAAAGCATACAAATGAGTGATAAACCAATGTGATTTCCTTCCAGCATTCTAACTCTGCATTAGTTTAGGTACAGTGTGGAAGATAACGCCCAAGTTGAGGTATTTACACCAGCAAATTCGTTCATACAAAGAATTGATCTTTCTTATAGTGATGGGACAGAGCATTTGATAGAGTTTCGAACTTACTAAGATAATGGATAGAGGTTTCATGGCTATAGACCTACTGCTCCCCTTTTTCCTTTTGATACCATTTCAATCAGGATAATATTTCTTTCCCATTTGTTCATGCAATCCCAAAACATATAATTCATTCAAAGATATAGATTCCATTCAATTCACACAAAATGTTCATGTGTGGGTCTATCAAAGGAGATTCCATTGACGAGTGTTTAAAATTCCTGTCTATGTATGGGATAGCGGAGTAATCCAAGTGGCTCACTCGAAAGGGGACATTACACCTTGTGTCTTGGAAGAGGAGACACCAACCTTATTTATTTCTGTACCCAATCTTTGAATATGACATTAAAAGGTTGTTATAGTTCCCTCATGTAATAATGGAAGCATGGAGGAATGTTCATGTATGATAGGGTCAAACTAAATGTTAGTCTTGGGAATTTTATCTTTCCCATTTGACCATGTAACATCAAAACCTATAATCCATGCAAAGATCTAGATTCCATTCGATTCACACAAAAGGTTCACGTGTGGTTCTATCGAAGGAGATTCCATTGACGAGTGTTTATAATTCCTATATGTGTATGCTGAGACAATTCCTAGTAGTCATCGAGCCAAAAAATCCATGTATGATGTATATCATGTATTCCTCATCTTGCCCAAAAAATATATATGTTGTCTCTAGTTTCAATAAAATCATTTTTAAAGAACCAAATGATTTTCATGGCCATGAGTGGAACCTAGAATCATTTCTGAATCAATGATGACCTAGGTAGCTAGGGAGGAAAGAACGTTTACTTATTATATGTGTATAGAAGGATCAAGGAAAAACTCAATAAGGTGATCTAGAATTATAGATAGACTTAGCTTGAATCCAAATTTAGACTTCATTGAAGGATGGCGTTACCAATTAATATGGTACCTATATCTATAATTAAAGAATAAATCTCAAGCAAATCCTTTAGAATCCTCAATACCTCAGGAGCAAAGGACAAGGAGGAAAGAAACCATCGAGATGAAGGAGACTATTGGGGTAATGCTTCTACATATGACATTCACTACAAGTGTGTGTTGCACTAGGGTAATGCTTCTACCTTCCTATATATTTAGTATTAATTATCTTGTTGTGAACAAACACAACATCCCTCCATTTTTATTCACAAAAGTTTCCTAAACCTTCAGTATTAATCAGGGTGTTGTGACCAAACAAAACATCCCTCCATTTTTATTCACAAAGGTTTCCTAAACTGAGTGGTAAGGGAGATATTGTGGACTAAACTATAATCATGGGCTTAACTAGTCTTTGTCCTCATATAATTGTAGAGCTAAACAAGTTGTTGGATTCCCTTGTGATAAATTACTTATAGTTCTTAATTGGAGGAATGGCCCAAATATTAGTGTTAAATTTGTTTGAAATCCATGTTGGGGTTTCAACAAACCCTACGTGGAGAAACATGAAGATGATCTAATTAATAATTACCTTGGGTGGCCTCCTTTGTTCTAGTATTGATTATGGGATATTATCATTTGTACCTCATTCGATGCATGTTTTCTTATAACATAGTATATTTCATGGATTCTTGATCATGTACCCTCGACTTGTATTTTAATTTTGTTTCAATGATCATCTTGGTTTATGGGCTTGCTAAATATTGCATTGTGTTGACTATGACTTAACACGACTGTCTTTCTCATGAACATGACTACGTCAATACATTGGCATGGCTAAGGCTTTTCTTTCTTTAATTTGTAATGAATGGGGAAGCTCTTGGTTTGCATGAATTTTTTCTTGAATCCCACTAGTACGGTTGGCACATCTAGTTAGGTCTATTACAATTGCAAATGCATCTCTTCTCTAGCTCAAAGGTGACCAAGATCAATGGGTTTTGGTATCAAACCATGGATTAGTGACCAAGAAGCATCCATTATGTGACAAACCTCAAAATGGCCACCATATCCAAAATTTCAATTCTCGGGACTTTGGGGGGGTTAAGAACCGCCCGCAAAGACATAAAAAAAACTTTTTTGGGGAGGAGGGGGGGTTAGCAAAACCACTGCAAGCCAAAAATGCCCCCAAAAGGGTATTTTGTTGTAGTGTATATCAAAAATACTTTGATTAGTTTATGTATAATCTCACCTTTAAAACAAATATGATTCACTTAAACATATATATAATCCATGCAGTATTCATATAGATCTTCAAATGGGATTTCAATTAGATGATGCGGTTCACAACTACCCTCCAAATCAAAATACTTCTGATTAACTATGCAATAGGAAATCAAAACTAAGATGACAAATCAAGGAAACCTCATATTTTGATTTTGATGTCATATTTATTCATCAAATCATCCTTATTCCACTATAGCAACATCTTTATATAATGTGCCTATTTTTTAACCTAGACATGAATCTAGCACAAGTAGAATTTACATGTAATTTATTTGGGATGTTAAAGTGGACAAAATTTGTGTCCATTTTAGCATCATGATGATATAAACCACCTATTCTTGCACCTATACAACCTAGCATAAGGAGAATATAAATGTGATTGATTTGGGGTGCTAAAGTGGACACAATAAATGTAATTCATTTGATGATAATGACATTCACGATTATGTGATTATATGATGATGATGATGACAATGTTGTTGTTGATAATGACAATGACAATGATGAATATGATGATGAGATCAATGATTATATAGATAATTATGATGAAGATGATAGAAATGACGATGAAGTTGACAATGATGTGATTATATGATGACGATGATGATGATAGTCATGATGACAATGACAATTATGATGACAATGAGAATGACATGAATGATAATGATGATTATCATCATCATCATCCTAATAAGAAAGTGTTGGTAGAGGTAAATAAACCCAGTTTCACTACAAGCTCCAAGATTAAAATGCGCTTAATCATAGTTATAAGTAATGCATGCTTAAATTTGTAACCATATCCCACTTGTTATGGTGCATGCTTTAAAGGGTAAACATATCCCATATGCTTTAAATGATGATGATGATGAACTAGATGACAATGAAAATGATGATGTTTTTGATGGTGACGATGATGGAAATGATGATGATCATCGTCATCATCATCATCTTTGTCATTGTCATCATGATTATCACAATAGTCATCATCATCGGCATAATCATCATTCATGTCATCATCATTATCATTGTCCTTGACATCATCATCATCACGATTATTGAAATTTTCATTAGTTATTCATCATTACCTTTGGCATAAGAAATAACATCTACCCAAAATATGTGATTAGTGGAAAAGGGTCATGGAGGACACACACAATTTATGCATAAAAATAAAAACTTATTTTTTAAGATGATCAACATTACCATTCTCATTGTATTTATCATCATTGTCATTGTCATCATCACCATCATCATCATTCATTTAATTTTCATCATAATCATCGGCAATGTCATCATTGCCATTATCCTCCTCATCATCATCATCACTATCATCGTTCTCCTCATTATCAACAACATTTTCATCATCATCGTAACCATCCTCAATATCATAATCATTATCCTCATTGTCATCTTCAACATTTGGGTGTAAAACTGGATGCAACAGTGGACAAAAACATGGATGCAAAAAGGATGCAAACATGGATGTAACAAAAGTAGGTGCAAAAGTAGGTGCATAATGGGTGCACCAAAAATGTTAGAATAATCAACCCATAGTTACCTACCTTAGACATTAATTAAATCATTTTTGTCTTATTACCTAGTCTCCTAGATTCCACTCTATGCTAGTTGCCTTCTACATGTCATAGAAGTCAACACTTGCTAAAACTGAGTCATGGGGTGCTTGGGAAACCTCCTAGAAACCATATTTAGCATATCTGATTTATTCCAGATCCTCCAAAGTGCATATATGTGTTTTCTGTAAAGCTTCCTCGTTTTATTGAGAATTAAGGAAAAAGGAAAAGCTAGACTAGGTGTAGTTGACTTGTTTTTTTCCCACATCATCCTCCATCCTTTTCTCCTAATATAAGCATGTATGAGTTGTCTTTCCATCCCTTATTAGCTTGCCTACTTGACTTATCCAATTCGTGAGCATCTTAATGGATTTGGAAATTGCTTTATGCACCTATGAGGGATTTGACTAGATTTAGTAAGCCTACTTTTTGACTATTTCGAATGGCATCCTTATGCATTCGAATCTCTCATGTAATTATATATTTCAGCAGCCTATTACTTCAAAAGGTTGGATATTGTACACTTATTCAATACAGATTAGTGTTATGCTCCATTTTCAGTCTCCTTTGATGTTAATTTTGCATGGTTGATTAGCAATTTTGTGAGTGTAATTGTTCTATCACTTGGGTTCAATTTCCACATGGTATTATAGCATTTGTATATTGATTTCTATCCTTCCATATTGCTATTCCAGGTTCGACATCTTGACTGGGAGCATATTCTGCTGACTGAAGGGCACAGTTTCTGAGCTATGGACCAATCTCAGAAGATCATCTTGACTCCATTTAATTTCTTCGAATGGAAAGCTGAGATGGAGATATTGTTGAGAGAAAAATGTCTCTATAGGGTTACTATGGAAACTAAGGCAGAGCCCAATGCAGCTACAGAGAAAATCAAATGGCACAACAGGAGAGATGAGGCCTATGGTCTTTTGTGTCTGAGCATTCGAGAGACCTCCTCTTCCA
The DNA here is from genome assembly GCA_001517045.1 of Pseudotsuga menziesii. Classification (NCBI taxonomy): domain Eukaryota; kingdom Viridiplantae; phylum Streptophyta; class Pinopsida; order Pinales; family Pinaceae; genus Pseudotsuga; species Pseudotsuga menziesii. The sequence goes on from LPNX011157796.1 coordinate 87,249, forward strand.
TCTTAATGGATTGAAATCACCTAATGAAGTGTGGGAGAAGCTTGTAGAGATTTTTGATAAGAAATATGAGATGATAGGACATCAAATCGAAAATGAGATGATCTCCTTGAGTCCCAGTAGCTTCGAATCCTTACAACTCTATTTTTCCAAGTTTAAAGCCCTTGTTTTGCAGCTAAAATATTGTGGAATTGAAAAGAAGGAAGAGAAACTAGTTTTGGACATACTCTTGAAGCTTGGCCCTAACTATTCAGTGTTTTTTTCGACCTTGCATGCCACCAAGTTGACATCTCAAGCCTGGAAGATTCCTAAGCTTGCAGAGTTCATGGAATCCCTCACACAGGAACAAGATAAGTTTGTGATGATGGGCACCATCAAACCTTCCAAATACCAAGATTTGGTTGCTGGAGATTCAAGCGTGGATTCAAAAATCAAGAAAAAATCTAAAAAGTCACCTGAGCAAAAGAGAGACAAGAACAAGTCTCAAGAGGAGCCCCAAGGTTCCAAGAAGAACTTCTAGAAGAAGAAGAACAAAGGAGAAATGAGCAAGTGAACATACTACAGTAAGGGCTATCATCCTGAGAGCTCTTGTATGAAGAAGCAAATTGACATGTTGACCAACTCCTGGAGAAGAATAACATATCCATTATTGATTGCTCAAAGAAGAGGGAAGGAGGATCAAATTCAGAAGACAGAGAGAGAGAGCGTGCTTTGGTTGCTGACACATCAAGCTCACCTAGCTTCATCACAGACTCTGGAGATTCTAGACATATGGTTTCAACAAAAGAGGCATTCTCCTCTCTTGACATATCGAAAGGTCCACCAATATTTTTGGGATATGACTCTCTCACTAACAGTTTGGGAAAAGGAAGGATTGATCTTGACCATGGTAAGTTCAATAATGTGTTGTATGTTCTAGGTCTTGCCTCTAATCTCTTGTCAGTGTATCACATGAATCACACTAGGTCTCCAAAGAAGGTCATCTTCTCCCCTAATGATGTTGAAATCACTGAGATTTTGAATGGTAAATGTATAGCAAAAGGTGTTGTTGATCACACTTCAAAGTTATACGTGTTTTCCCATTTTCTACCCTACTCAAACCCCTCTACTCTTCTGATTCATGCTAATGAGGCAAGCAAGCTTTGGCATGAAATATTTGGCCATCTTAACTACAAGTATATTTTTTATTTGAGTGAAAAAGATATGGTCATAGGGTTACCAAAGATCAATTTTTCCAAGGGATTCTGTCAAGGTTGTATCCTAGGAAAACACCCAGAGCACAAATTTGAGCGAGCTAGTCATGAGAGAACCTCTGCACCTCTTGAGTTGATCCACAGTGACATTTTTGGGAGGAGACTCAAGATCCTTATATCTGACAATGGTGGTGATTATGTCAAGTCTAAGTTCATTCAGTATTGTAAAGATGCAGGTATTCAGATGCAGCATTCAATCCCTTACACACCATAGCAAAATGGTGTTGCTGAGAGAAAGAACAGGTCACAGAAGGAGATGGCAACCTGCATGATGGAGGCTAAGACTTTGCCACCAAATTTTTGGGCCAAGGCTATAAACTGTGAATCCTACATCTAGAATAGGGTGCCTCATAAGCATATTGATGGTATGACTCCTTTCGAAGCTTGGAGTGGGAACAAGCCAGATGTGACCCATTTCAGGATTTTTGGCTTAAAGGCTTGGGATAGAATTCCAAATGAAAAGAGAAAGGATTTGCAGCCCCAAAGCCAAGAGTGCCTATTTTTTGGGTATTCTAAAGATTCAAAAGGGTACAAGCTGATCAACTTGATCACTAACAAATCTTTCATTGAAATAAGTGTTCAGTTCCAAGAAGAGCCTTTAGTAGCCATTGAAGTTGGAGAGTCTTCTTCACCACCAGATCCATTGATTGTAAGTCGAGAGACTAATGAGTTTGCTGATTCTGATATATATGATAATGATGATTTGATTACAGATCCCGACAGTCCTACAAGACCAAAATTGGCAGCAAATACCATTCATGCAGCTAGGGAACTAGCTGGAAATCCTAGTGACACTAGGAGGACTAGATATCAATTTGAGAGTGCCTTGTGTATGAAAGATCCCTTATTTGCTGAGAAGTGCTAGCTGATGGTTGAATCAGATTCATAGAAATATGAAGATGCAGCACATGATCCAATATGGCAAACAGCCATGAAATAAGAATTCAACTCGCTCCAGAAGAACAACACTTGGGAACTAGTTGATCTTCCCCCAGGGAGGAAACTAGTTCAATGTAAGTGGGTTTTCAAGAATAAGTTTGCTACTGATGGTTTCTCCTTTGAAATATAAGGCAAGATTAGTAGCCAAGGGCTACTCACAATTACATGGTATTGACTACAATGAAACCTTTGCACCAGTGGCAAAGATGGACTCCATAAGGCTAGCTTTAGCCATTGCAGCTTCGAAGCAGTGGGAGGTACATCACACGGATGTGAAGTGTGATTTCCTAAATGGAGATCTCACTGAATAGATTTACATTCAGCAACATGAAGGGTTTTTTTCTAATCCATCTTTTGTGTGTAGGTTAAACAAATCATTGTATGGGCTCAAGCAAGCCCCCAAGGCTTGGTATGCCAAGATTGATGGCTTTCTGTTGTCATTGAGTTTTGTTCGATGCAAGTCTGATCCTAATGTTTATTTGAAGCTGATTCATGGTTCTTTGATGATTATTTTCTTGTATGTGGATGAGCTTCTGATTACAGGAAGTTCAACGAAAGAGATTGCCTCCTTGAAGGATGCAATGAACCATGCATTTTCTATGACAGATTTGGGATTGTTGAGCCAATTTTTGGGTCTCGAAATTGCTCAATCCCAACATGGAATAAAAATACATCATTACAAGTATGCCTTAGATTTTCTAAACAATTTAAACATGAAATATTGCAAGCCAAGCAAGACTCCCTTCCTTTCAGGATTTAAGCTTGAAGAAGTAGGTTCTTCTCCTATGGTAAATAATACACTGTATAGGCAGTTGATTGGGTGTTTGCTTTATCTTACACACACTCGAACTGATCTATCTTATGTAGTTAGAGTGGATTCAAGATATGTGGATCAACCTCATGAGATCCATTGGAGATCAGCCAAAAGGATCCTTAACTTTGTTCAAGGAACAAGAACTCATGGGATCTTCTACAAAGCTAAATCTTATCTTGATTTGATTGGGTTTACTGACAGTGATTGGGTAGGTGACAACACAGATAGAAAGTCAACATCAGAATATGTGTTCATGCTTGCAGAAGGACCAATCATATGGTAAAGCAAGAAGTAGAGTTCGATAGCACTCTCATCTACAGAAGCAGAGTACAGAGGAGTTGTAAATGCAACAACGCAATGTTTGTGGTTGCAGGTAATACTTGGAAAATGTGGCTTTGAATCAGAGTTTTCAACTATTATATACTGTGATAATCAAAGCACCATTCGAATCTGCAATGATCCAGTTCAGAGACAGTGAACCAAACACATTGAGATCCATATGCACTACATCAGACAACTTGTGCATGATGGCACCATTCATCTACTCTTCTGTGCATCTTCAGAACAAGTAGCAGACATCTTCACCAAAGTTTTTTGTGAGAAGACATTCAACAATCTCAAATCACTGCTGGGGATTGTTGATCATGCTGTGAAGCATGATTGATGACAATATTTTCAAATTTTGTTGTACTGTCCATGTTTAAGGGAGGATTTTCCCACTCGGTTTTTTCCTCTTTCCTTGGTTGAATGGACAAGCAATATGTAATGGGTGACTAAGCCTTGTTGCTAGGCCCTATATTTTTCTAATATTTACTCATAAATTCAGGCTTAAGGGGTGGTGTTAGAATAATAAACCCATAGTTACCTACCTTAGACATTAATTAAATCATTTTTGTCTTATTATCTAGTCTCCTAGATTCCACTCTATGCTAGTTTCCTTCTACATGTCATAGAAGTCAACACTTGCTAAAACTGAGTCATGGAACGCTTGGGAAACTTCCTGGAAACTTCCTAGAAAATATATCTAGCATGTCTGCTTTATTCTAGATCCTCCACAGCGCATATATGCTTTTTCTATAAAGTTGCATGTTTTATTGAGAATTAACTAAAAAGGAAAAGCTAGACCAGGTGTAGTTGACTTGTTTTTTCCCACATCATCCTCCATCCTTTTCTCCTAATAAAATCATGTATGAGTTGTATTTCCATCCCTTATTAGCTTTCCTACTTGAGTTAGCCAATTCTTGAGCATCTTAGTGGATTTGGAAACTGCTTTATGCACCTATGGGGGATTTGACTAGATTTAGTAAGCCTACTTTTTTACTATTTCGAATGGAATCCTTATGCATTCAAATATCTCATGTAATTATATATTGCAGAAGCCTTTTACTTCACAAGGTTGTCTATTGTACACTTATTCAATACAGATTAGTGTTATGCTCCATTTTCAATCTCCTTTGATGTTAATTTTGCATGGTTGATTAGCAATTTTGTGAGTGTAATTGTTCTATCACTTGGGTTCAATTTCCAAAAAAAATGGATGCAAAAGTGGATGCAAAAAATGATGCAATCATGGAAGCAAAACAAGATGAAAAAAGTGGCACAAAAGTGGATGCAACCATGGATGCAAAATTGGATGTCAACGTGGATGCAACAAAAGTAGATGCAAAAGTAGACGTAACACCCAACACAAAACCTGATGCAAAATTGGATGCAAAAAAAATGCATAAAGAGATGCAATAACTGATGTAAACTTGGATGCAAAAAAAGATGCAAATGTGGACGCAAAAGTTGAAGAAAAACTGGGCGTAAAAGTAGGCACAAAAATGGGTGTGAATTGGGATGCAACAAAAGTGGATGCAATAGTAGATGCGAAAAAAGACGTAAACATGGATGCAAAATGGGATGCGAAAATGGATGAAAATGTGGGTGTAAAAATGGATGAAAATGTGGATGCAAAAGTGGGTGAAACAAAACTAGATGCAAAACTAGACTCAAAACAGGATGTAAACTTTGATGCAATACTTGGCGCATGAAGGGATGCAAAAAAAGAAGCAGAAGTGGATGCAAAAGTAGATGCAAAAAAGGATGCAAAAGTGGATGAAAACATGGGCGTAAAAGTGGAGGCAAACATGGACGTAAAAGGGGGCACAACAAGAGTATATGTACAAACTAGGCGCAAAATTAGGTGCAAAACTAGGCTCAAAACCTGTCGCAAAACCTGATGCAAAACATCACGCATAACCAGGTGAAAACCCTAGTGCAAATTACACTGTAATTTACATCAGATTTAGAAAAAGGACGCAAAAAACACCTAAAATAGCACCAACCCATGAAATTGCACCATTTTGTCCAAAAAATGAAGAAAAATACATTGAAAGACGGTCTAAACACAAAAAAAGGAAGCAAAAAGAGACGCTAATCACATGGTTTTGTTGTAGTGAAATCCAGGATTCTCAGACCCTGAACAAATATTGAAAGAATCTAAGCAATGATTAAGTTCTACCGCATCAAGAAAGTTTAAACATCCCTCATCCTTGGAGATTCCTGATACTTCACTATTTCATGTTCCTTCTTTTGATCCACATTTTGAGAAAGGTAAAAAAAAACTAGATTTGTTGTCTACCTCTTCTCAAATAGACAAATTCCAAGTTTTCACAAATCCTTTATTACCTAAAGAAGTTAAAGTTGAAGCATTACAGACAAGTAGTTCTTCTTTATTTTCATCTCATACGCCTTTTGCAAGTAAATTCCCATTGCATCAGCCTAATTGCAGTAATTTTCCTCCTTCATCACAACATTCAAGTACCAACCAATCCAATTCAAGCTCAAGTATTTCCAGTCCCAAAGTGGCTTCTCAACCCCCAAATAGGATGGTTGCCATGGTAGCAGCAAGATATGCCCCTCTAGTTTTGCCTCATCCTTTAAATGCTCTCCCAGGTGGAGATTATCAAAAATATCTTATGGGATTCAATGGGCAAGGAGATGTTACAACATAAGAACACTAGAATACATATCTGAGTTATGAAGATAATCAGAACTTTGAAAATGAAGATGTTTGGATGAGAGTTTTCGTTCAAAGCTTAGATGGTGAAGTAAGAAAGTGGTTTAGGGAATTACCACCAAACTCTATAGATGGTATAGATGCTTTAGAAGAATTATTCGTGAGACAATGGGGATATACTAAAGATTATCTATATTACATTACAGAGTTTGGATCATTGAAAAGAAAGAAAGATGAGGCTATGGGAGACTTTTCTAATAGGTTCAATAAAATGTACAGTAGAATACCAGCTAAAATCAAACCTTCTAAAACATCAACGAAGTTAACTTATGAAAACTCTTTTGATCATGGATTTTCTTTATTGTTAAGAGAAAGAAAGTCTATATCTATTTTAAATATTCAAGATGATGCATTGGAAGTTGAATCTAACATATTGGCTTCAAATAAACTCAGAGAATAAATAGACTATCAAATGGTAGATAAAAAGGGAAAAAAGGAAATTATTCCATCCAGTTCTAGAGGAAGAGCTTCAGATGGTAAAATGGATGAGATGAATAAAATTATTAAAATTTATCTGCTAAGATTGATAGGTTGGAATTGGGAAATAAAAATCAGAATAAACCTATACCTGAAGGAGAAAGAAATCAAAATCAATTCAGAAGACCTTTTGTTCCTAGATTTTTGCCAAGAGAAAGAAGAAACAATGATATTCAGAGGGAGAGAAGAGAAAATGAAGATCAAAGAATTCAACCTCCATTTCAAAATAATCATGTGAGAGATGATGAATCATATGAAATAGATGAAGGAGAGTTAGAGGATTTGGAAGAACAATAACATAATATTAGTCAATTTGATGATGATTCTTCTTTTCATTTTTTGACTAAACCTGATTATCATTATGCTACAGTTCTTGATCATTATGAAGAAAATAATTTTGAACAAGAAATGTCTATTCCTGAAATTTGTCAAGAAGCTCCACAAAAATCATATGGTCTCAGATCAGGGGTAAAACATGCAACACAAGCTAAGAAAGTTGTAAAAATTGTTCCTACTAAACAAAATTTTCCTTTAGAAAAGAAACAACTTGTAAAGGAGAATAAAGATGAAGTGGTAGTTCCTAAGGAAGTTAATAAAGGTATAGGCGGTTTTAATTTGGAGCATGAACTTAATAAAATCAAGATCCATGTTCCTTTCATAGAATTGATTACAAACAAATCCTACAAAGAAGCAGCTTTTAAAACTTTTAAATCTGCAATGAATTATGTTCCTTCTGATGAAATTAATTTGCATGATGAAAACCCTACCATCGTTGTGGGTTCTAAAACCCTTGATCAACTTGATGAAAACTCAGAATATCCTCCTCCTTTTTATGTGACTCTTACAGTTCATCAGCAGTTATTACATAATTATCTTCTTGATTCAGGAGCTTCACATAACCTCATGCCAAAAGCAGTTATGGAAGCTTTAGGGTTGAATGTTACCAAACCATATCATGACTTGTATGCATTTTATTCTAGGGCATTGAAGTGTATTGGGTTTATCAAAGATCTTGTGGTGAATTTAACACAAATACCTATGAAGAGTGTACTGATGGATGTAGTTGTAGCAGATAGTTCTCCTAAATTTGGCATGTTGTTATCCAGATCTTGGGCAAAAAGAGTGGGAGGAACTCTTCAAATGGACCTTTCTTGTGCCACAATCCTAGTGTTTGGAGGAGAATACATGAGACTCTGCAGAGAGGTACAGATGGCATACTTAGTAAGTGATAGTAAACATCCCAATAATCATCCAATTTATTCAATAGAGGACAACTTGGGTTCTTGTATGCTGCAATTAAGTGATGATTTAGAAGGAGTTTTACAAGTCCACAAACATATTCTAGTTCAGAAAAAGAAACAAAAACCAGATGGTTTATGGAAAATGTATTTTGATGGTTCATCAAGTAAGGATGGAGCTGGAGTAGGTGTTCTACTAATTTTGGCTAGAGATGAAATTATTTATCTCATGTACAAGATGGAATTCAAAACAACCAATAATACTGCTAAGTATGAAGCATTAATTCTTGGATTGAGAGCAACAAAATATTTGGATATTCAAGAGCTTGTTGTGTTTGACGACTCCGAATTAGTAATTCAGCAAGTCAAAAGTATTTACCAGGTAAAGCAGCATTTGTTGAAAGTATATAGAAATTAGCTATGGGATTTGATAGATAAATTCTTCTTAGCTTTCAACATAAGTTTTGTTCCAAGAGAATATAATAAAACAACAACTTCTTTAGCTTTGGCAGCAGCTTATTTCAAGGTTCCAAAGTTAACACATTTGAAATATCCAATTGATGTAAGATACAGGCCATCTATCCCAGATGACATCAAACAATGGAATTTATTTCATGATGATCAGGAAATAAAAGAGTTTTGGAATTAATAGGTGAATTTGCTAATGATTTAGTTGATCAAGATCAAGATGTTGATTTGGTTGAAAATGTGCCTTATACAAAATATTCAATTGTTGACCATAAGATTGTTGAATTAAAGGGAAGTTTCATTCCTAAGGGACTTGCTCCACTTGGGAGGTTGTTCTCAAAACATGATACTCTATTAAAACCCACGTTGAAGACCACTGAAGAAAATGTTGTAGATTATAATATTGGTTCTAAGAATGAACCCAAAATGATCAAGATGTCGAAGGTACTGTCAGAGGGGGAAAAGAAAAAATATATCAGTTTGTTGAAAGAATTTGTAGATAATTTTGCTTGGTCATGTGAAGATTTAAGAACTTATGACACTAGCATAATTCAGCATAAAATTCCCCTGAAACCAAATACTAAGCCTTTTAAACAAAAACTTAGAAGGCTTAATCCAGTGTTGTTGCCAATAATTGAAAAAGAGGTAAAAAGATTGTTGAATGCAAAAATTATTGTACCTCTTAGATACTCATCATGGATTTCCAACCTTGTGCCAGTGCATAAGAAAAATGGAGAAATAAGGCTTTATGTGGATTTCCACAACTTGAACAGTTCTTGCCTGAAAGACAATTATTCATTGCCTAAAATTGATCAGATTTTGCAGAGAGTTGTAGGTTCTCAGAGAATTTCAATGATTGATGGATTTTATGGTTATAACCAGATTGCAGTAGAGACTGAGGATAGAGAAAAAACAACATTCACAACCCCCCAGGGAACATTTATGTACGATAAAATGCCTTTTGAGCTTATGAAAGCAGGTACAACATTCCAGAGGGCTATGGACATAGCTTTTGTGGGGAGAAATGAAAATTGTGTAGTAATATACCAAGATGATATCACAGTGTTATCAAAGTCCGATGATGAACATTTGAAGCATCTAAGATAGGTTTTTATTAAGTTCCGAAATTTTGGTTTGTCATTAAACCCAAAGAAATCTCATTTTGCTATGGCAAAGGGTAAGTTGTTGGGGAATGTTGTTTCTACTAAAGGAATCAAAATGGATCTAGAATGAGTAAAATCCATTTTAAAAATCAATATTCCTAGAAAGAAAAAGGAAATTCAATCTTTCATTAGGAAATTATTTTTTTAAGATGGTTCATTCCTAATTTTGCAGAAATTATTAAACATATCATTGAGATGCTTAAGAAGGAAAGGGAAGTTAAATGGTTAGATCAAGCTAGACAGTCATTTGAAAGGATAAAGCATGCATTGATAGAAGCTCCAATGTTGATAGCTCCAGATTATACTAAGGATTTTGCAGTTTTTTCCTTTGCATCTGAAGATACCATAGATGTTGTTTTGTTGGGAAAGAATTCAAATGGCTTTGAATAACCAATTTCTTTCTTTAGTAAAGCATTAAGAGATTCGGAGCTTAAATACAATACAATGGAAAATCAAGCATATGCACTAGTTAAAGCTCTCAGGTTTTTGAGAATTTATGTTTTACATTCCCAAATTCTAGCATATGTTCCAAGTTCAGCAGTTAAGGAAATCCTGGTACAGCCTGACAGGGAAGGGAAAAGAGGCATATGGATAGAAAAGGTTATGGAATATGATGTGGATATTAAACCAACCAAGTTAGTGAAAGGACATGGTTTAGCTAAGCTTCTAACAGAATCAAATTGTCAAGTATTAGATCTTCATTTGATGGCAGAAAATTCAGAGCAAGATGTTGCAATAGAGCATAATAAGGAGCATACTTATAGTAGGTATTGTGATTCTCCTTGGTATGAAAAGATTGTATATTTCCTCCTGCATTTACAATACCCTCTAGATTTAAATAAAAATGAGTGTAGAGCATTAAAACTTAGAGCACTTAAATATGTTTTAATTGATCAAGTTTTATACTGGAAAGGCCCTGGAGGTATATTGCTGAAGTGTTTGGATAAATCAGAGGTTGATGTTGTTACTCTTGAGTTACATAGTGGGGTATGTGGGGGACATAAATACTGGAAAGAAAATGCATTCAAAATTTTAAGAGCAAGATATTTTTGGCCTACTCTTTTTACAGATGTATATCATTAGGTCGGAGCTTGTGTGGAGTGTCAAAAGTTTGCAAGTAAGCATAAATTATAGTCTTTACCCTTGAAACCTATAGTAGTAAATGTTCCATTTCAGCAGTGGGGTTTACATTTTATAGGATCAATTCATCCTCCTTTTAGTGGTCAGCATAAATGTATTTTAACTGCTACTGATTTTTTCACTAAATGGGTGGAGGCAATCCCCATAAGAAGAGAAACTGATTAGGTTATAATTAATTTCCTTCAAGATAATATTCTCAGTAGATTTGGATGTCCTAGGAAATTGATTATTGATAATGCCCCATCTTTCAAGTAAAAAAAGATGGTGAATTTTTGTGAAGAAAATAACATTAGCTTGAAACAATCCACACCTTCTTACCCACAGGGTAATGGATAAGTAGAATCCAGTAATAAAAGCATTGTGAACAGTATTAAGAAAATGTTATTTGAAAATAAAAAGAGTTGGGATACCAAACTAAAATTTTCTCTCTGGGCCGATAGAGTAACTATAAATAAATCGATTGGAAGATCTCCTTTTCAGTTAGTATATGGAGTTGATGCTTTGTTTCATGTTCAATAAGCTTCCCCAGTAATTAAGTTTTTTCAGGAAGTAAAAGAGGAACCTAATGATATAAGAAGAAGAATGTTTCAAATAATCCAGTTGCAGTAAAAAAGAGAAGCCATTATGGATACAACTAACATGCACAGAAAAAAGGTAAAAGAAAGTTTTGATAAGAAAATTAAAAAGGGTGTTATTGCAGTTGGTGACCTTGTTCTCAGGTGGGATGCACGAAAGGAAGATAAGGGTAAGCATGGAAAATTTGACAATCTATGGATAGGACCTTTTACAGTGGTTAATATTTTGGGAAATAATACTTTTGTCTTGCATAATTTGAATGGTGAAGAAGTTGTAGGTCTAATGAATGGATTTTTTTCAAAATATTTCCACACATATTGAGTTGTAGAAGGTTATTGTACATATTCAATGTATATATCATCTCAGTTTCATGAATAAGACTCCAGCCCAATTATTGTAAAGGAAAGTATCCTATGGCTAGGGTTTAAGAGGCCACCAACATACTGGGGTTGAAAGGTGGATGCATATAGTTCTGCAAGTAAATACAAGTAAGATCATAGATTAGAAAGGTCCACACCTGACTAACTAAAGGCTAGTCCAAGCTTTCTCTTCAATCCTCTTCTTGCTCCTCTCTCTCCAAGAGACCTGCAAAATGAATTACACCTTCCTCAAACCAATATGACCACATATAAAGCAATGATAATCAAATAAACATGAAATAATAATCTGATTAACATCAACATCTGATCATAAACAGAGATTCAATCACACATTGAACAATGATTTGGGAAGGAGAAGGACATCACATCTTTATTAATCTTGAAAACAAGTACAAGTATACCTTATCTTCAAGTTTGGCACCTCACGAAACCTTGATCTGGTTCTGCTGCTTCTCTTCTCCAAAGAACTCAGCCTCCAAGCTCTGCAACACAAGGAGAATGCTTCTAGGGCAAAGGTGTGGGAAAAGAGAGCTCCAAATCCTCCAGCATAACAATGAAAATATTCAAGTCCCCTCTCATGGACCTCCCTACCTCTATTTATATGGTTAAAGAAGAGTTAGGGGCGAAGACAAAGTAGTTACAACTAAAGGATTCAGTTGCATAACTACCCAAACTACCCGAAATTCAAATTTCGTATTTTTTGACATTTTTAAGATGTGTACGTGGGTTGTTGAATACAATAGTCGCATACATGAAAAATACACGCAGGTTTCTAATAGAAAAAGTCATGTATATATAGCAACTCACGTACATACGCGGGTATCATAGAGAGCAACTCGCGTACATACACGGGTATCATAGAGAGCAACTCGCGTATAGACAAAAAAAAGCTCATTTTTAGGGTATTTCTAGGCATTTTCAGACTTTGGTGTCTTCTGGAAAGTTTTAGCTAACAGAAATAACTTTCCAACGGTGTAGAGATGAGGTCAAACGGAGTTACAAAACTCAATATACAGGTCCTCCAAGTTAGGTGTTTTTTCAGTGACTTTCATGAAGTGTCGTCATGGAAGTGTCGACATGCAACGGAATCATGGGAAAGTGGTCACAGGAAGAGATGTGTCATTTTGAGCTATAACAAATGCCCCCTAATGTGTGAGGTTAGAGGGGAAGACAATAGTCGAAATACATTATAAAGGAAACAACTGAGTATGGAGAGAGCAGAGAATCCAAGATCAAAAGGCTCGAACAAAGGTACCTGTAAGAGAGATAAATGTCAGAAAAACTGATCTCTGGGACATACAAGTCCATATACAAAACATCACCATAAAGTTACAGGCAGATCCAACATATGTATAACTGATGAAACTATCATGGTCACTCAATATGCAAAAAGGCACCATATCAAATCTAAAGGAGTCATGGCCACAAATGAACAAGGTGGATCCATACTCAACAATCGATCATAGCCACAAAAATACAAGGTGGATCTATGTCTCAGCAAAATATCATATAAAGTGTAACAAGGTCTTGCGTAGCTTGGGCAATAGAAAAATTACGATGCTACTGTCGGCCCAAGGTCTTCAATCCAAACCGCCCAAAAAAGGTACGAATCCTAACCATGCGAATAAGGGAGCTGAAGTCGAACATGGAGGAAGTTGTTTGATTACCGGTCAATAATGAAAATCGTTAACAAACGCGAGGGAAACCACCATTAATGAAAATGGTCCCCAAGGTACCTAGTACATTCTAACAAGTGTGATTACAAGGACTTGAAGTCGAACACTTGAAGAATCCATCGAGTAGGAGACATTAAGGTATTCCCACTACCCAATAGCGAGGGAAATTGCCACTGATGACAACAATCCCCAAGGTACTGTCATAAAACTCTAAATCTCATTCCCAGAGCAAGATGTGTTGCAATCTATAGGAAGAGATCCATTGGAAGGAAGGCATTAACGCATCCTTCATCATCCAAAATGAGGTAAGTCAAAGACTAATTGGATCTGGAATTGGTACTAAATTTCATGACAAGGACCGCTGAAGATATGATGTAATGAACTGATACCAGGGAATGGCCGACACAAAAGGTCAAGGAAACTACAGAATGGCTGACAAAGGTTTAATCCTTGAACAGTGAGCACGACACAAAAGTGACATAGGAAGCTTTTGACACAAAAGAACCAACGAAACAAATATACAATGTAGGAGACATTGATAGATTCCCCATATAATTGGAAAAGAGACCAACTGGAGGAGTAAGAAAACTCTGAGTCAGGATAAGGTCAAAATACTAGGACCCAAATGTTGATAGACTCAAAACTGATGCTTTGTTCAAGGAAACAAGACTTGCTGCCATGATGTAAAAAACATTTGAATGAACTTCCCTTCCCCTCTTTCTTGTAAAGATTTAATGAGTCCAAGAAAGCAAACTCGGAACCATCTTCATTTTTGGCAAGCTCAAAGAAAAGAAAGAAGAATTCTTGATAAAGCAATGATTCGTGGATTTTAAGAGCTCGAACTAGTACATGCTCGACGGTGTTTTCATAGTTTAGAGAGTCTGAAAACTCCAAAGAAGACTCCATGGGGGTCCTTTTTCATACAATTTAGTCTCTTGAGGCCGAAAAAGTATAAAACATACCAAAGAAGAACTCTCTTAGCTTTCGAAGAAGTAAGGCGCACCTTTTTCGTATTTAGTCAGGAAGGTCCGAAAAAGGTTAAATTACCACATACCCAATGCTCCTTCAAAAGCAGCATATAGCCTGAGTTTTACGAGTGTGAAGGAAGGAAAGATCACTCGGAAAGATCCATTTGATTACGAGAAATAGGGCTTACAACAATAAACTCGATGCTTTGTTCTTTAGGGTTTAACGAGCATGACAAAGACATAAAGTACACTTGGAATATTTTTCATGTTTTGGTCCAGAGCACGAAAAAAGGGAAAACTAAGCTCATACCGGGGGTTCCTTTTCTGTAAGTTTAGTCCCTCAGGTTCGTAAAAGTGATAAACCTATGCCTGAGAATACTCTTCTCAATTCAAAAGAAAAGAGAGTGTTCCTTTCTCGTATTATTCCACATGGTCCGAGAAAGTGATAACCTACCACCAATGCGGATGCCCATTCACATATTCTTAATGAGCCTGAATGGACAAGTTTACTCGGCAGTCAAGTCTATTTTAAGGAGTCAGACCTGGGCCTAAAGAAACTCAAAATATTTCCCGTGAAGTTTTAACGAGTCCGGAAAATTCAAGTCGCGGCCTCCTTACTGTTTTTAATGAGCTCGAAGGAGAGCAGAAAGAATGCTCTAAATGCGAGGAGACGAGTGTCATGGGAAAGCGAAACTAGTTCCAAGCGCAAGGAACAAACCTATGCATAATGCAAGGAAAGTGAGCAAGATAAGGACACTCGGGGAACGTCTCCTCAAGGTAAAGGGTGTCAAGTTGCAAAGGCAAAATGATACAAGGCTTAGCGATGATGAGAACAAAGATGAGGGCTTATACAACGAGCTAAAAGCGTGGAAGCCGGCATCAAGCTCAAAAGCACGAGTAGGATACATGCAAATGCAGTTACAACTTGAAACACAAGGCGAGGCCAATAAATATTTGTGAATCCAACTACAAATCCTGTCTCCAAGAAACAACAACATGAAGATCATATTCAGAAGAAAAGTTCCGATGCAGGTCACTTTAGTAGAAACACGTGTGACTTTGCTATCTTCTATAAAAGGTAAAGTCAAGGAAGAATCAACTGAAGAATATTCTATAGAACCAAGGCTCGAGGGTTTATAATCAGTAAGATCAACCTCAGAAGGAGAGCAAAAGTCAACAAGGGATATAGAGTCTGTAGGAACAAACTCAATATCACAAGAGTTGAAAAATTCATAAGAAAAATCAAACTCATCAATATCACTAACTTGTTGTTCAAAGGAAGAGTCACAAGACTCAACAAGACCAATATAAGAAGAAAGGTTAGGCTTATTAGGCAAATCAGGGTTAGACTTAGTCACAACTGAACCAACATCCAAAAGAAGATCATATTGTATCAAAGACTCTAGGAAGACTTCATCCGAAGGAAGGAGATCATCCGAGATAGGACACATGTCTAAACTTTCAAATGGATCAATAGAGTGGAGAGAAAGATCCATAGTCTGTATAGGATGACTCACCCAGTCAACTGCTGGGACCAAGTCCCGAGAAGGTAAGCATGAAAACAGAGGCTACTTCTCAGTAGCAATTGAACGCAGAGGCCAAGAGGCCACATAGTTCACCAGTGGTGGGGTAGTGTCTATAGAAACACTGGGAATCAATAAAGGAAAGACCTCTGTTTGTAGGTTTAGACAGTCTGGGGGGACAGTTGCTCAGTACCTTGTCCAACAAGATCAAGCCAAAGAAGGAGGTGTGGGGGAAGGCAGCAAAAACAAGTATATGTTCTTTTTAATTTTCTTTTATAAATGAAAAAGAAAAACTACCTACAAACAAAAGTATGCAGATAACAAGAACAAAGCAAAAGGAACTCTGCTATACAACCACCAAACAAACTCTAGAATGAACTAAAGTCTGTATAAACCCTACTTGGAAGGAAGGCTTGCATAAGAGACAAATCAACTAATTTGGCATGGTGAAGTTAACCAACAGAAGAAGAAGGAAACCAACACCAACAAGCTTCTGAACTCAGACAAAGATCACTAACAGAGGCTGACCAGAAACATAAGCCAAAAATCATACCAAGCAAAGGAGGTGGGGGAAAGAGCAAAGAGCAAACCCTAATGCTATAAAAGGGCTTACCACATAGATAAAGAACAACCAAAAGGGATGACACTAACTCCCTGGAGTCATGCACCTGCAGAGGACACCAAAAGACCTACCAAATAGCCCACAACAGTAGAAAGAACCCCAAAAAATGAGGAAAAACACTGTTTTAGGGGCACACATAGGTTGTACTACTAACAGGTCGTGTGTCATAGGCGGGTTGCTAATGCAGCAAGTCGTGTACGTACACGGGTTGCCAATACATTAAGTCGCTTGTATAAGCACATACAGGTTGTATAGCTGACAAGTAGCGTATCATACGCGGGTTGACAGTATAGAAAGTCGTGTGTATCAAACTAGACACGTGACTGTTCAGTCTGCAAGTCGCGTATGGGTGGAAAAACTCCCAAAAAAGGTCAAAAACTGCCTTAGGAAGGCAGGGGAAGTGTTCTATTAGAATTATAAGGTGTTCCTAAGTGGCAAGAAGGACCTGAAACAATGCAAAAGACTGAAATAAATCAAGAGAAACCCCAAACAGACCAGGCTCTCCCCAGCCGAGTCGCTAGTTCTATTGTAAAGGAAAGTATCCTATGCCTGGGGTTTAAGAGGCCATCAATATACTGGGGTTGAAAGGTGGATGCATATAGTTTTGTAAGTAAATACAAGCAAGATTAGACATTAGAAAGGTCCACACCTGACTAACTAAAGGCTGGTCCAAGCTTTCTCTTCAATCCTCTTCTTTCTCCTCTAGCTCCAAGAGACCTGCAAAACGAATTATACCTTCCTAAAACCAATATGACCACATATAAATCAATGATAATAAAATAAACATGAAATAATAATCTGATTAACATCAACATCTGATCATAAACAGAGATTCAATCACACATTGAACAATGATTTGGGAAGAAGAAGGACATCACATCTTTATTAATCTTGAAAACAAGTACAAGTATACCTTCTCTTCAAGTTTGGCACCTCACGAAACCTTGATCTACTTTTGCTGCTTCTCTTCTCCAAAGAACTCAGACTCCAAGCTCTACAACACAAGGAGAATGCTTCTAGGTCAAAGGTGTGGGAAAAGAGAGCTCCAAATCCTCGAGCATAACAATAAAAATATTCAAGTCCCCTCTCATGGACCTACCTACCTCTATTTATATGGTTAAAGAAGAGTTAAGGGCGAACACAAAGTAGTTACAACTGAAGGAGTCAGTTGCATAACTACCCAAACTACTCGAAATTCAAATTTTGTATTTTTTGACATTTTTAAGAGGTGTACGCGGGTTGCTAAATACAACAGTCGCGTACATGAAAAATACACGCAAGTTGCTAATACAGAAAGTCACGTATATATAGCAACTCGCGTAGGTACGCGGGTATCATAGAGAGCAACTCGCATACATACGTGGGTATCATAGAGAGCAACTCGCGTATAGACAAAAAAAACTCATTTTTAGGGTATTTCTAGGCATTTTCAGACTTTGGTGTCTTCTAGAAAGTTTCAGCTAACAGAAATACCTTTCCAATGGTGTAGAGATGAGGTCAAACGGAGTTACAAAATCAAGATACAGGTCCCCCAAGTTAGGTGTTTTTCCAGTGACTTTCATGAAGTGTCGTCATGGAAGTGTCGACATGCGACGGAATCATGGGAAAGTGGTCACAGGTAGAGATGTATCATTTTGAGCTATAACACCAATAAGATAGAAATTATGATTTTAGCAGATTTCAGAAGGCACAGGTCACAAATGTTCTTAAAGCCTCACAAGGAGAGATTTATCCCCATTTGAAGCCAGATGTTCTCTCTAGAGTTGTTTTTCATATTTATCTTAGGATTTTATTTTTATTTTTCTTAATGTTTCCATTGGGTCATAATCCTAGTTTTACCCTATTCTTTACTATGGAAACATATGTTATTTTTACCCTAGTTTTATTTTATGATGTTTGTTATTTTTTCTTTTAAATCAAAATAAGGCTCATATCATTAATCTTTCAAAGGATTTTAATTTGTATTTGAGCAAGTGACATTGTGAAATCAAATGTATATATGACTTTGATTATAAATTGGAAGCATATGAAAAAATGAGAAATATAGTTTTGTTGCTAGTTTGACTTTTGCGATGATGGGATGAAAGCACCTGGCAGGGATGGTACATAGGTGTCCAAGTTATAGAATGGCTTCATTAAGTGTTATAGTAAACCTGATGTTACATCATAATGACAGCATATGTTACAGTACAATTCCCTCACACATAGGGTTTATGGTTTATTTCCCATTGTCAATGTCAAAAAATTGTATTTTGGGATAGGGGTTTTGTTGCACAGGTGCCAGGAGTATTCCAGATTTGTGAAGGATGACTAAGAACAAGAAAACTGGTGGATTTTTATGCACACTAGAACCCGATAACTTGCAATGGGTTCATGAATTTTATAGGTCTGCAAAGATGATGTGTGATGCCGAATGGTTTCCCTTCTGTGAAAGATTGCAGGGTTATAATGAACGGGTAACTAGGGCATTTGTTAAAAAGTAAAACGATGCAGTTGTCTAGCTTAAGGATTTGCAGATAATGGTGAATGAAGAGGTTATATCAGAGGCTGTTGGTGTACCCTCTGATGGAGAAAAATGGTTTAACAACAATCGTTTGAAGCTGATTATAGAACATTCCTTTTTCCAGGGTTTGAAAAGTTGGATTGGAAAAATGGCATACATATTAGTAAGCTTAAGCCCATGTGGAAAATAACATTGGAAATGATACAGAATTATATAACTTGTGAAGGTCGTTATGACAGGGTTTTAAGGTGTCATCTGCGTTTTTTGATGCATATCAGTAGAGACCAAAAGTTTAATTTTCCTTATTATTTGTTGAAGAGTCTACAGAAAATGATTGTTAGGATTCACAATCATCAGGAACATACAGTTTGTTCTCTTTTTCATCAGGGGTTAATTAAGCTATTGATAGTCTGTCATTTGAAGAAAAAAGGGAAACATTTGGGAAAAGTTTATTTTTGTATAAGAATTCGATGCATAGAGCAGAAAGAAGAAGTGAAAGAAAACAAATGTGAAGCAACAGGTAAGCAAACAGAGAAAGATTTGGAACCAGCAAATGAAGTGGGCAAAGAATTAGTAGAGAAATTGTCTGAGGTAAATGATGAGTTATCAGAAGCACGTGCTACCAAGAATGATGACAAAGGGGTAGGTTCAGAAAAAATTGCAAAGGTTAAATCAGATGAAAAACTAAAAGCCAAAGGCGTGGATTTGAGTTCAAAACCCAGAACTTAGTTGATAACTAAACTAGAAGCTGAAATAAGCCCAAATCCTTTACTTAATGCTTTAGAAGATAGTGAATAGGTGGTCATAGAAGAGTCTGTGAGCAGAGAAAAATTTTAGTTAATAAATGAAGAACATATTTCAGAAGGTGAAAATTTTATAGAACTTCAAGGAATGGTTGAACATATCCCAGAATCATTTTGCACAAACAAACAAAATTATGTTGAAAATGATGTTGATTCAGGTATGAAGTCTTTACACGAAGACAAAACCGTTGTGGATACAGATGAGGCAGATATTATTCCAGAATTGGTACAGACAAAGAAATTTATGTTGTCTTAAAAAGAACAAAATAAATATCTATAGGATTTAAATGAAAACTTGATTATTGCAAATAAAAGATTGCGACAGGATTTAGAGGAAAAAAAAGTTGATTATCAGAAGCTTGTCATTATTTATAAATACATGTTGAAGAAGAAAAGAGCATTGCAGAAGCACTATAAGTAGGTATTGGACCAAAACAAAGAATTGCAGAATAAGGAGTTGAACAAGGATGTTGAGTATTCCAGGTTACAAAAGAGATCTCAAGTTATGCATGATATGATTATTTTAGCTGAGGTGTCGAAGAGTCTTTGAGGAAATATCTAGGTTATTGTTGAGTTAGTAGATTCAATATACATTAGATAAGGATGTTATCTGTATTCCACTTGTCATTTTAAACTTTAATTTGACTTTTAAATTAATTCCACCTAAAACAAATTTTCTATTTTAAGTCATTCGAGATCCATGAGATAAGGATCTGAAAACTGTTTTGAATTTGGAAAAATGGTTGTATATATGAGATAGTGGGGTCAGAAAAAAAGGTTGGAATAAAACATGGAGATCAAACTTGTGTTATGAACTACAGGCATGTATGTATTTTGTATGTTTAATACATAATTACTGCTTTGAAATGATTATGATCAAATGAGCCTGTTTTTATTTAATAATTAAATTACATGTGTTCATGATTTTGTTTAGTGAATGGTCTTATTAATCCATACCAGAATTCTTATGTTTCATATGTAATTACCTTTAAAATTTGTTGCAGAACCTGATTTGTTTCTTTCATGAATTCATACTCGTGGTATTTCCTGTTATTCGATTTTACATTTAACTATATGTTTTGCAGTTTAATGATTTATGTGTTTCATTGATTTCCAAGCTATTTTATTACCTACCTTTATTGTTATAAATTTAATTTTCAATCGTCTTTATTTATCATTAAGATTTCTCTAAGATTGAACTTTAGTAGTCTAGGTTCAACTTTAGTGATAACAGGACCATTGGTATGTTCAACGGAGGATTCATTGTATTAACTCCTATTGCTTAAACATTAATATTATTCCTTGATTCTAGCTTTGATACAAGCAGTTTCTAGATATTTATACAATACCCTGGAAAATTCAACAATTGTGATATCAAATGAGGGTACTCACCGATTTGGGGGGTATTCTGCTGGCATCTGTGTGAGCTCTGCAAACCCTCCTCTTCCTCTACAAACCCTCAGACCACTGCAAATCCTCCTCTTCTTGTGCAAATCCTCCTCTACATACGCAAATCCTCCTCTTCTACGTGACCTCTAGCAGCAACTATCGTGACCTCGCAAACCTCCAGTAGAAATTTTCGTGACCTCAACCTTCGGCATCACCTGACGAGTAAGGGTTGAAAGGAAAATGGAAAACAAGAGGATGGACAGGATCAAGATATATCCAACAACTTATGAAACATGATCAAGCTCCATAAGTTATGAAAAGGGGATCAATGTACAAAAATTATGAATTAGGGATCAAAATCCATAATTTATGAAAAATAGCCTCCTTCCAAGAACTTCCCTCCAAAGAAACTATGCTTTAAAATCCAAATATTTCACAAGTTAGTACTACATAGCTTTCATTAAGTTAGTACTACATAGTTTTCATTAAGGTTTAAGATGCAAACATAATTTTAGCGGTATACATTGCTTCAAGTTAGTATTGCATAATTGTTTTTAGGATTTATGTGCAAAGTGCATAATTTAGAATGTCCCCTTATAGAGAGACTCCTCCAAAGAATGTGCACACAAATATCCTGAATTTTTCTAAACAAATGAGAATGTGA
>LPNX011157796.1:113902-134625 GCA_001517045.1 Pseudotsuga menziesii
AGTGTTCCTCGGGACTGGTTCCTGCAAAATGAGTCATCGTGGAACTTTAGCTACAAAATTGTTTCTACAAGCATTCAAATATCGAGGTTAAAAACCCACTTCTAAAATAGGTCGAAGTGTTATTGACCAAAGAATAAATAGGATCGTAAAATGGCATAAGTGTTATTGAATTTTTGGGAGGAACGAGTGCATGAAAAAGGATGAACAAACCAGGATTTGCATCTTCTATCTTTGACTTGGAAATCATAAAACTATTACCACAAAAGGAAAATTTAGTTCCAACATCATGCATAGGTAGAGAAGGTGTCCAAGCACCATAGAGGGCATGGTTGTAATAAGTTTGGTATTTACTTTGAAAATGCATGAAAAGAGAGAAGTCATCGCTACCCTCAAACAATTGGACTAAACATGCTGTGTACTTGGACAATTTTTCTCTCAACTCATACAACTTTTTGGATCTCCTATCACAAATGTTTTAGGCGGCATTGATATCATAATATAGATCACTAGAACCTTTAGTTGATTGAACAAAATTTGAGGGGTTGGTTAATTTAGGTCGAAACTTAGTTTTTTTGGCTTCCAACTTTTCAAGAAAGAAGCATAAGGAAGTTTTCCTACATGCCTTTTCTATATCACCTATTGGAATTTTTACTCCAGTATGAGTGTAGCACAATGTTTTTACCCTAACTCTTGAGATAACAATAACTATTACTTGAGGGAATTCTATGACAAATGACCCAACTATTTCTTATTTTTGGATCTAAAACTTTGTATGGACATACAATTGAGGGTATCCAATTTTGGATGACCCGTACATGTGTGAAATTATTAACTACTTATGAGATATGACCTAAGAAGAATTATCTAATATATTAATGAGTAAATTATGACTATGAGAATGATGTCGACATTTGGTCAATTATGAATGAACTAATATTATGATTGTGAAATGAAAAATCAAGAGAAGAATCGGCAAGGATTAAAAGTTGTATAATGTTTTATTGACAAAAGTTATGTAGCATGTACTACGATGTTCTGCCGATTGTGACAAGAAAGGAAGGTACATGAACCGCAAGAAATCATCAGTATGCAAGGACTGTAGCTGAGTTGATGACTATGGAAGGTGATATCAATCTTGTTTATGATATGATTTAATTGTGATATGTTTGATGCACATGAGGTATGATATGCATGGAATATGGATGAGTTAAGAACCTTTGACAGTTAATGTCGAATTAATATTTATATTATGTTTGAAATCTTGTTTATAATATTTGATGTACATGATGTTTTATGTGCAGATGGTGGGATTTTGATTGTTAATCAATCCACATTAGGTGACAAGCCTAAAAATATTATACGCGTAAGTCTAGAAAATTGGTCGGGGTTGAAAATATTATACATGTAAGTCTAGCAAATTGGATGACGGGATGAACTTTGAATATAGTCAGGAAAACTCTGGCTCATCAGATGTGTGTGCCATGAGGGTAGGCCACAAGTCGGTCACTCATGAAGATTGTACTAGGGGGAGTGCAATAGGGATTCGTCCGTATTCCCTAGGAACCAGTTGGTTCTTCCCAGAGTAGGGGAACTGAGGTAACATTGGCCTAGTCATCATAACCAACTCCCTGCATGTGGGAATTATCGAAAGGACATGTTGGGAGCATAGCACCTTGATAATTCTGGTCGCGACGAGAATGCGGCAGTAATCAACATCTATTTTAATTAATGGAAATAATAAATTGATCATAAATAACTTTAAGTAAATAATAAATAAATAAAATGGTAAATTAAACTATAAATGATAAATGATAAATAAACAAACAAACAAATAAATAAACCCGAATGTGGGTGGTATGTAGATCAACCAAGTGGCAGTAGAAGAGGAGGATGCAAGCCACGAGGCTGAGGCTCACGAGATAGTGGTAAGCCACAAGGTAGAGCCTCACAAGGCCCATGAGGAGGAAGTTCACGATGTGGAGGCTAAGGGGACAAGTGGTCGGCGTGAGGCTCATGAAACATAGTTAACAAATGGACAGCAAGAAGGGACTGACCTGCATCTTGTCTAAACTCATGCATAGTACAAATGGGAGGGTAGAAGGGATGGTGGGGAGGTTCAGTAACCGCAGTGAAGATACAGAGAGGCATGGGAAGATTTAATGCAAGGGGATATCATCTCAAGTTATGGATTCAGGGAATATCGTTATGGCGATCTAAATCCTGAGCATATCCTATGGCATTCCATCAACAGGGACAATGCGTACTTGGATATGCATTGCTAGTCTTTCCTGTTGGGTGTCGAGTTATTACTTAATCCAGGAGCAGAGGGAAAACATTGCGTTCTATATTGTGTAGACTGTTTCGGAGAAACACCTCTGTGTAGGTAGGAACAAATCCGGGCTTAGATCACCCCAAAGGGTTAAGGTTAGGAAGCGTCGAAGAAGGGGTAGGAGGAGATTACTGCATAGACGATGTGGTCGTTTCAGGAGGTTGGATCTACTATTGAAAATGGTCACTCCTGAAGGTGGAATGAAGAGGAAGAGTGGGAAAGGCTCTTCAATGAGGAGACGCCAGAGCATATCTAATGTTTTATTGCGATGAAGGAAAACCATATTTATGGAGAGTTCATATTGACGCTGGGAAGAGAAGTGGTGATGTCCAATTACTAGAGACTCAAATTTATCCTCTCTCTCTCCATGAACGAGAGGGAAAGTTATGCGGAACTGATACACATCACTACGGGCACATTCAAAGACAATGCAGAGAACAATCTCATCCACATGCACAGCTTATTGAGGCTTTCGGCACCCCTCTTTCAGCGTGTTCCAAGGAATGAAAATGTTGATATGGAGGAATATATCTAAGCGGGCGCTAACCAAGGGAATGGGAGAGGAAACATCAATTCCCCGGATGAAGCTGATTCTTCCCGCGGATTCTATGTCTCTCCTTGTCATGGGCATGTTCGGTTCTTTATTTTGTTTGTGTTTGGCCACAATTCTATTCGGCTCTCTATGTCCTGTCTGTTATTGCTTTTTTATGGCTCTGCTTTTTCCGTCTTTCTACATGATCGAGTGCCCAAGCTAAAAGGTTGGGCTGCTTCTCATGCTTGTTTTCCTTTCTCTTTGGGAAATTCTGTTTACCTTCCTTTTATGGTTGCAGGACCAATGCCTGGCCCCATGTTTTAGGGGGAAGGAGTATGTAAATAGTTTTTCCTTTTTTCAACAATAATAGAAAGGTTCCATCTTACTTACAAAGAAAAACAAACAAACAAATAAATGATAAATAAATAAGGATAAATAAACTGAAATAAATCTAAAATAAGAAATCAGTTAACAAAGTATACTAAGGAACTTGAACTAAACTGAAATCCTTACTAATCGAAAAAGAATCAGAGAACTAATGATAACTAAAAAGTGGGTGGGTAAATAAAATTAATTAATTAATTAATTAAAGTAAAATAAAGAGTTAACTGAAAGTGATGCATGGGATGCATGGGAATTAATGAAAAAGGTTAATAAAAGATAAAGAAAAGGAAGAACTGGGGATCTTCATCTTCTTTTTTGGTCCTTCCATAGTTGGGATCTCGAACCATTTTTGGTGGATGTGAGGTGATTGTTGAAGAGTGTGGTTCAATACAACGTGAGTGAAGTAGGGAGCCTTCCAACTGCATCCTGTCATCATACTTCCATTGCTAGCAAGATATTGTCAGCTCCATCAAGCTTAAGGGTCCTAGGGGAAGTAGAGTACTCATCAGGGTATGGTAAGGAGGAAACTGATGGATCTGACATGATTGGAAATTCGGTGACAACAACTGTAGGGAGTGACAACAAAACAAACTTCGGCCTTGTTCTCAAATGGAAATGACTAGCAATATCAACAAGTATTCTACTATTGATAAAATTATTTTTATTTGATAAATTATAATTATTAAAACTAGGTGTACCATCGAGGAATATCTTAAGGTTTTTATGCATGTGCAATGATGATATTTGAATTAGTATTTTATGGTATATTAGAAGATCGAAATAAAATAACCGTCAATATATGTTTAACTTGCTTAGTTTTTATCCGTTTACTGGAAAATGTGCATGATCTTACTTATATTTGTTGGAACCCTTGGAGGGCCGTTACATATGGTATCAGAGTGAGGTTCAAACTCTTGGCCTTAAGGGATCTGTTGAATCAACATTATTATAAATCTGTTGAATAAACAATGTTGTAGATTTCTGTATCAATAAGATTTAAGGAAAATGCTTATCGAGTCCATTCGGCATATTAACAGTCATCTTCTTTGTTCAATTCTTGGCTTTTTCCAATGTTCAATAGTTAATTTTTTCTTTTAGAGCGTGGAACTAAGTTTTCTGGTTCATTTTGTTCCTGCCCTTACGTTGTTGTTATTTTCATCTTTCATAAATTCCTTCTGTCAAAAAATTAGGGATTTGGAACTGGCGATCAGACTGGAGGGGGGAGATTCGGTTCTGTATGAGGTCCTTTTCCATACGATCATGGTTTATCACATGATAATCTTGAAATGAAGTTATAGAGGGGTCTTGTAAAAATATTGGAGAGGGAATAGAGAAAGGCCAAGGAGGAGGTACATGTAGGCTTGGAAGTAGATCAAGGAATAGAGCTAGGATTTCTCTATGATCATTTATCTTCGTATTTGGTATGTGTCCTCGATCCTTCCAACTGATTAAGGATTGTTACCTTTGTGTTAAAAGTTTGATCTATACTATATAATGGATGTCTCTATAAGAGATCGGTCCCAGGATAAAAATATTAACTGTGTATTAATTTTTATTTATTTACTAGCTCTCTCCATATGGGAGACCCATCCAATGCTCAAACTAAAATGCTTGATCTGAAATGTTTCGTAACTGAGTAAATGTAAATGTAAAGGTTATAGGCTGGGACTATTTCTTGGGGAAGCAGCAGTCTTATTATAATTCCATTCGATAAAACAAAATTCTGAAATTACCTAAATAAATAAGCATCATACATTTTTGGTGTTTCATACTCGCCCATTTACCGATACACCAAAACATGAAAAGAGAAGGATTGGATACCCTTATTTTTAGAGTCTCGGTATAATTATTTTGTTACTTGTTTTATTTAGTCTTTGTGTGGAACTATTATTGGTTATGATCTTATTGTGTTTTACCTTTTGTGTTGATCGTATAGTAATTCTCGAAGGTTTGGCACAAAGTTACTTAGGATTGTGGTTAATTATCTCTCTTGATACCTTGGCTTATAGTTTGATAATGGGGAGGGATTCTTAGCGGGGTTGTGGCCGGGAACGCTACTTGGTAAGCTAAGTTAGGTCCTAGATCAAAAGTATCTAGTGGGTTTTGACTGAGTTTTTATTTAAAAGACTGCACTTATGATTGTGTTAAGTTTTGTTCTCCAGACATAGATGGCCATATCCCTTAGATATTAGTCCCAAGATAAGAAAATGTTAATTTTATTTTAAAGCTTATTTTAATATATTTTATGAGGCATGTCTACCCAAAGAAAAAACGCAGCCTGTGTTTAGTGTTTGGATGAAGCATCATTGCCCAGACTAAGTGTTATATTGTTATTAGAGTTTGGAAGAGGTGTATTTTGCACCAAAACCTAGCCTGCAAATTAATTCTTTATGGTTGAATAACCTGAACATAAGACGTAAATTCCTGAGCATTAAAAATATCAAATGCGTGAGACTAAGAATGTTTCTACCGGAGATAGTGTGTCTTAAAATGTCAAGCGCCCGAGGAAGAAAACCTTTTGATTGTTAAAATATAGGAGTATCAACTTTTCCTGAATTTGGATGATGTTTTGAATGAAAATGATTGAAATTGCTTGGGTTTGGTTGTTTTTTAAATTTAACTCTTTGCAAATCTTTGCCTGAATTTTTGTGAATAAAATTGCCTAAGTTTTTAAAGAGAAAAAATGTTTAGTTGTTAATTCTTTAACAAAATGAACTGCATGAATAACTTAAAATTGGGGTTGGGCATTTTTCCCATGCTGAAGCATTATTTGTTTTGGATGAGTTTAATCCTTTTCATCATGAGTAAAGATGTTGTATGATTAAAAGTGGTTTTCCAAGGGTTTAGATGCCAAGAAGAAAGAAACCAGTGGCCTAAATTTCAATGGATGTAAAACATAACAATATATATATATATATATGACTAGCACAACCACAAGGAAAGTGGATGGTGAATTCCTATAGCTACAACCAACCACTTAGTTCTTGGGTTTTTCAAGATGGTTGTTAAACAAAGGCTAATATATATATATAATTTTATATCCATTATTCATACCAGATTGTTAGAGTTAATATAAGTACAAAACAACTACTATTTAATTTAAGCATAACAAGATACCACAACCATGAAATGAATCCCTACTCTAGACTTTTTATACTTGGGTTAATCTTGTGGATCGGCTCAACCAAGTCCAAAATCTGAGATAATATCTAAATACCTATCGACATAATTATGGGTTAAGAGCATAAACCTACAGATCCAATAGAACAATCGATGGATTCATTGCCTTAATATTGAAAGTATTTATGTTGCCTTATGCATATGTGGCTTAAATCAACATAAGTATTCATAATCAGGTCAATTTAAATCCTTTGAAGTTTTAAGAATCTATCAATGAATTAATAGAGGTATTAGAAATCCATCCACTATTTTGAGGGTTGATCTCTTTTATCAAATATCCCTATACATTTTTATGGAAAAATATTGTTCACGTGCAAGAAACTAGTTAGTATTTAGTTGAATCTATGAAGCAAGCATGAAGCCTCTGTGTCTAGCTATGGCCTTAGTCAAACAGTCTTTCATATAGGAAGTAACAACAGATCCCTTGAAGTTATTCTTTAAACTGATTCTCCAAGTAATTTTCCAGCATTATCCTCAAGTACGTGGCTCTAAACTATTCTTACGGTTGTTTGTTTATTGAGATAACTTGTAAAATGGTTACATATCCTTCAAAAAAATATCATAGATTATGAGTGTTGTTAACATTTTATAGATTGGATTTGGACAACATTATTTATGTAATTTCCTTACCTCAAGTACATCTGAAATAAAGTTGATCGTGCATGAGCATCGAGTCAAAGTCTTATGTTTGCTAAATAAGCAGTCAATGTTATTTTTCTACTTACATGTAATATTTTCTAGAAGGCAGGTTTAGTTGTTAATTACTTGAAATTGGTTTTATAGATAGGATTAGTTTGATTGTAATAATGGAAATTTGACACTGGTGTCCTCGAGTCTTGCAAGAGGTTGCTCAAGGATAGGTTAGTTGTAGATTTACTTTCTTAGGAATTTGAGATCATGCCTATTCGAATCTAACAGGGTTGACAGAGTCCTATATTAAGTGTCAAATGTCATAATCAGAAGGAATAAATGAACGTGTGTGAATGAATGTATGCATGAATGGTTGATTGAATCAAGAACAAAGTTTCAATACTTTGCACATATGCAATTATCTAATGTCTTGTTTTCAATAACCATAAGTATGTTTAATTCTCTACGTGTATGAATCTTTATTATTGATAGAATTGTTTAGAGAAGCCACTAAGATGGAGATGTGTTCATACGAATGCAACAGAAACGAATTGATCGTTTCAGTGATCAATTCATCTAGAATTGTCTGAGTTAAAAAATCCATAACTTGGATAGATTGTATGGTAGAGATAGATTCTCCAAAAAATCGGCGGCTCCCAGGAATTGCGGAAAGAGACTTGCGGAAGGAAAATTGTGGAAGCCCATTTCGAGAAAACTGGGAAGGTACATCAATAATCTACAACTTGCGATTATAGAAAGAGCGTTGCAACCACATAATTGCGGAAGTTGGTTTTCGAATTTGGAAAAATCATCCCGCAATCTAAAATTATGGAAAGATAATATGCCGAAACGGATTTGTGAAAATATGAATTGCGGAAAATTTGTTGGGGAAATTGATTTGCGGAACTGAGGTTGTGGAATCAAGATTGTGGAAAGCTGTTGCGGAAGAAGGTTTTAATCAACAATTTAAGCTGATTTGGCTCAATTTAGGCCTGCTAGCTCTTACCTGCCATTAGTTGATCTGGTTTCGTTTCACAGAATTAGTAATTTGAATATGGATTTTATGGGAATGATATTGGGTTGATTTCATTTATATTCATTTGAATAAAAAGATTTAGGTTACCATGTGTCTATATATACTCCATTTTTTCCTTAACCATATTAGTATACGTCTCATCAAGTGATTGAAATAAAGTGTAGAGTTAGACTTAATATTCTTCTTTCGTTAAAAGATTGTCAAGTTGTTACAGATATTTCCTATCAAGTTAAATCTTGGTATCGTAAAATATGGTTCATTCTAAGCTTGATGATGCAGAACCATCGAGTTAAATTCCTTTGTTTGTTTCAAATAAGTTGGCATTGCTATTTTTCTGCTTCCATGTGATATTTTCTAAAAGATAGGTTTAGTTGTTAATTACTTGAAATTGGTTTTATAAGACAGGATTAGTTTGATTGTAATAATGAAAATTTTCCAATTGATGTCCTTGAATATTGCAAGAGGTTGCTTGAGGATATGTTAGTTCTAGATTTAATGTCTTAGGAATTTCATGTCCTACCTATTTAGATCTGACAGGTTTGACGGAATTCTATATTAAGTGTCAAACATAATAATCAGATAAATATGATATGAATGCATGAGTGAGTGAGTGTGTGAATAAATGAATGAATGGTTAATTGAATGAAGAACAAAGTTTTAACACTCTACACATATGTGATTATCTAATGTATTCTTTTCAATAACCGGAAGTATGTTTAATTCTCTGTATATCAGTATTTTTTATTGATAGTGTTATAACTAGATCTTGTTCTTAGTTTATTTGTCCTATTTTTCAAACATTGATTTTCTATGATTTTACATTTTGAGTTGATTTTGAGGATTTTTAGAAATAAATACATTTTTGTTTGATTTTGATTTATTTCATTTTATTGGTTTTTTAAAGTTTTTGGGCTTATTAGTAATTATATATATCTCTAAAGTTCTGAAAAGCTTATAATTAAATTTATTCCAAAGTTAAATTTTATGACTAACCTTCATTTTTAAGTTATGGTTAAAAAATATGCAAAAGGGGGATTCCTGTAGCGCAGGAGTGAAGGTCAGTGAACGAGAGCGCTACAATAATCTCGAATTATTAAAAATCATGGCAGAGAAGCGTGGTTGTTCGAAATCGAAATTAGTGGAAATTGTTGGACACCTATGAGGACAGAATGATATGTGTTTAGAACCCAGTGATGATCATGGAAAGTGTATGAGAGGATGCAGAGATTATTAAAGAGGATCATGGTTTGACCTATCATGATTTCATTTGGTTTGAGTTATTGAAAGAGATAGTTAGAAATCGTGGCTGTTGCAGAAGTCAATATCGAAAGATTTCAGACATCTGTCCAAAATATAACAGCGCATATTCATGACAGGTACATGAACAGGGGAATCGTGGTCTGCATTGGTATGAGTTTGTTTCTGTAAGGATTATAAAATTTGTTAACTCGCATGTTACCATTTTCTGTTTGGTTACTAATTGCATTGTTGCAAAGAAGAATTTAAGATATTTCTAAACTTGTTTAAAGAAATACACACGCTAAGGTTATACTGCATAAATAAAAAAGGTGGTCGAACCCATGGATACAAGCTGGGCTAGTAGTTTTCCTGATTGTGCAGTGATGCTTCAAAGAGCTCAATGGTTTGATTTCTTCGAGAGAATTAAAGGTTTTAACCCAAAAGTTTCATATGGTTTTGCTCAGGGTTTTGATAAAGACACAGTTACATTTGATACCCTAAAATTTGAATTGACAGAGGAGCTGATATTAGAAGCTACAGGCATAGCAAGAGAAAAAGAACCTGTGTATGAACATGTAAGAGAAACACTTGATGATGATCAAGAACAAGCTTTGGAAAATGATGAAAAGCAACAGAGAGATGCTTCAATTCAGGAGGAACAGTTGGATTTAAAAGAGAAAAAAAAAATAGAATTATGTAGGTGTAGAAGAAAGCACAGCTAAAGTACCAGTTACTGGTGAATTAAAGGATGGAAGTTTGCAAACTTCAAATGTTAAGCTTCAAAATAAAATTCGTGTACAGTTAGAAGAAGTAAAGTGGAGACCATAAGCTAGTAGCAAAAGAAGCCCTTGAAATAAAAAATAAATTGCATGGTTATGCTCTGTTTTTTCCCGTTTTGGTCATTGCAATTGAGCGCGGATTACGAGCTGATGGAGATGAATTTTAGAAAACAAAAAGAATTTTTTTTCACAACAGACCCATTCACAAAAACCTCTCTCAATTTTGCAACAGCTTTCAAGGTTTGAAAGATTTGATTTAATCTTTACGGCCTATTTTTCACGGTTTAAAAAACATTTAAAATTTTCCTGTTTTAGTCTTCATCTTGCGGGCAATAATCCGATAGATTGGAGAAAAAAATTTAAAAACAAAGATATTTTTTTGTCCATCACGGACTCATTCATAAAAATCTCAGTT
Organism: Pseudotsuga menziesii; assembly: GCA_001517045.1. NCBI lineage: Eukaryota > Viridiplantae > Streptophyta > Pinopsida > Pinales > Pinaceae > Pseudotsuga > Pseudotsuga menziesii. The sequence continues at coordinate 124,427 of LPNX011157796.1, forward strand.
TTCGCACAGGTGTCCTGGATCGAGGGATATGGAGGCTTCTTTGAGACCCATTTTTCAGAAATTCGCCAAATTTCCTAGGAATCTGATTTTGCTATTTTTAGTCAATTAGTTGAAATTTGGTTAATGTAACTGCCAAGTAGTTTCGAATTCAACCTAAAGAAGTGAATATGGAACTACTTCATATTATATCTTTGTAATTATATAAGGAGGAGAGGCATACAATGCAAGGGTTGGAATTTGGACTCAAGGAGAGGATTTTGAGCTGTGATATCTCAAGCTAGCACTTATAACTCTTATGTAAGTTGATGATTATTATTGATTATATATAAAATCATAAGCCTTTTTACCTGTCCTGTTGTTTCATTTCTGATCTGGTTTATTGCTCAATCTACAATTCCATTTCTTGTTTAAAGGTTTTATTCATGTAAATGCTTGTAGCTTGTGGGTGGAATTAATATTGCATGTGTAATGTTTATGGCTTATTGGGATGTGTTTGATCCCCACTTTATTTAACCTGTGCATGATTCAGTTATGTATTAGCTTATTTATGTTTTACCTCCTTGTTGATGAAGTTTTAAACCAAAACAATTCAAAAACCAATTTCATTTTGTTTTGTTTTTGAGATTGTGTTAGCTTGTTCTTGTGGTAGTCTAGGAACAATTTCTAGCACAAACATGTTTGGCGTCATTTCCGGGGACGCAAATCAAGATTATATTCCCTGGGAAGAAACACAATGACACAGATCTTACTCTTGATGGAAGACAAGAGAAAGATATAGACTTTAGACTGCAATCATCTGTATGGCGACTCCACGATTAAAGATTCCACTGCAAGGAGAATTTTGTTGACAGAAAAATGAAGAACCCAAATGAAAAGGTTGGGTATCAGCTTGTTACTTTCCTCCATGAGGTTTTGTTCTTATTCATCAGTTCTTTCCTATATTTCCCATTGCATGTCAAAGGAATTATTTTTTCTTTTGTCTATTCCGATGACCATAAACCTTCAGGTACATATCCCTCTTTAGAAGAAGAAAGTCTGCATTCTTCTTGGTTTATTGATGTTGATCCTATTCCTTCATTTGAAATACATGTGCAACATGATATACATATACCCATATCTCTTGATCCTGATTATTCTGGTCATCTTGTAGAGAATAAAGCTGATCCATTACCTTCTACCATCACTGCCGAAACTTGCGAACGGCTTGTTGAGCCATGATTTTCAACTCACATATTTTCAGTCTAGACTCAAAAAGAAGATGTTTAAACCTCTTAGGCTGTCATATCTCTTACATCCTTACCCTTCCTACTTTGTTGAATATCTTCCCCATTTTATTGGAAAATACCATATCACAGCAGAGAAGCATTTAGGATCTTTTCACAATTTCATTGATAATTTTGAAATCATGCATGAGGATGTTGTCATGAGGTTATTTTCGAAATCCTTTGCTGGACATGCTGGGTTCTGGTTCCGAAATTTAAAACCTGATTCAATTGGATCGTGGGAAGAGTTGCATGATGTCTTTTTGAAGTATTGGGGTAAGAATAAATCTTATGATCAATTTCTTTCCGAAAGTTTATAGTTTGAAAAGGGCGAATGATGATCCAATTACTAAATTTAATTGGAGGTTTCAAATTTTTTTATATCAGTATGCCTACGAAGATCAGACCTTCGGAAAAACTTGCTATGGTATATTATGTTATGGCTCAACATTCAGATCTTGTCTTTTCCCTGTTAGAAAGGAAATCATCATCTTTAAGACAATTGTTTGAGGATGAAAAAGGAGTGGAGGAGAACATCCGAGCTTGCAAAATGCTTCAAGATCAGGCTCATGTTGAAAATATACAAGCTTATGAACAGGAAGAAGAACGTAGGTATCATTCAGATTTAAGACAGTTTTCTTCATCATTTTCAGATTTTCATATGAACAAGGATATAAATGACACTTGTGTTGATTATTCATATTGGTTTGCTAACTTTTTAGATGATAATATACTTTCAGAGAATTATAGTATAGATTTCCTAGCTCCTACTATGATATTATCATGTTATGAAGAAGAAGTTGTTGTTATTCAACCTCTTACTATTGATATAAAAAATAAGCTGCCATTCTTGACTTATGGTCACTTTCAGAATTTTATTTGTTCAAGTTTTGGTCAAGGGTTTCATCATCTTTAAGACAATTGTTTGAGGATGAAAAAGGAGTGGAGGAGAACATCCGAGCTTGCAAAATGCTTCGAGATCAGGCTCATGTTGAAAATATACAAGCTTATGAACAGGAAGAAGAACGTAGGTATCATTCAGATTTAAGACAGTTTTCTTCATCATTTTCATATTTTCATATGAACAAGGATATAAATGACACTTGTGTTGATTATTCATATTGGTTTGCTAACTTTTTAGATGATAATATACTTTCAGAGAATTATAGTATAAATTTCCTAGCTCCTACTATGATATTATCATGTTATGAAGAAGAAGTTGTTGTTATTCAACCTCTTACTATTGATATAAAAAATAAGCTGCCATTCTTGACTTATGGTCACTTTCAGAATTTTATTTGTTCAAGTTTTGGTCAAGGGTTTCATCATCTTTAAGACAATTGTTTGAGGATGAAAAAGGAGTGGAGGAGAACATCCGAGCTTGCAAAATGCTTCGAGATCAGGCTCATGTTGAAAATATACAAGCTTATGAACAGGAAGAAGAACGTAGGTATCATTCAGATTTAAGACAGTTTTCTTCATCATTTTCATATTTTCATATGAACAAGGATATAAATGACACTTGTGTTGATTATTCATATTGGTTTGCTAACTTTTTAGATGATAATATACTTTCAGAGAATTATAGTATAAATTTCCTAGCTCCTACTATGATATTATCATGTTATGAAGAAGAAGTTGTTGTTATTCAACCTCTTACTATTGATATAAAAAATAAGCTGCCATTCTTGACTTATGGTCACTTTCAGAATTTTATTTGTTCAAGTTTTGGTCAAGGGTTTCATCATCTTTAAGACAATTGTTTGAGGATGAAAAAGGAGTGGAGGAGAACATCCGAGCTTGCAAAATGCTTCGAGATCAGGCTCATGTTGAAAATATACAAGCTTATGAACAGGAAGAAGAACGTAGGTATCATTCAGATTTAAGACAGTTTTCTTCATCATTTTCATATTTTCATATGAACAAGGATATAAATGACACTTGTGTTGATTATTCATATTGGTTTGCTAACTTTTTAGATGATAATATACTTTCAGAGAATTATAGTATAAATTTCCTAGCTCCTACTATGATATTATCATGTTATGAAGAAGAAGTTGTTGTTATTCAACCTCTTACTATTGATATAAAAAATAAGCTGCCATTCTTGACTTATGGTCACTTTCAGAATTTTATTTGTTCAAGTTTTGGTCAAGGGTTTTATTTAAAGGTCGAGAATCAGTTTCAAGAGCCATTGGTTTCCATTCTTGAGCCAAAGTTTAAAAACAAAAGCAATGGAGAGGAAGATAATGCTTCACTTTATGATGAATATAATGAAGACATTGAAGTTTTTTTTAATCGAAAATTTCATGATCAGTAGAAACTGATTGTAGGTTAATTATATTCCAATCTTTTTACTGAACAAGAAAAAGTTTTGAGTTGCTTTGACTCTCAAATTGACAACAGCCAGACTATAGATACTTTGAATGTAATATTAGATGTGTCTAATATCCATGGCCGTGATAACTTCGCTGCTCAAAACCATTATGAAAATATGCCAATTTTTTATGGATATAAAGAAATAATACAACCATTTTTTCTTTCCTCTTTAGTTAAGCAACACTCTTTAGAAATCAGTCAGCTTAGGTTAGTGGAATATATAAAATAGGATGAGCTCAACAAAGTCGAAGATTTTATATATTTTTCTATTATTGCATTATCTCATGGAGTATAGAGAATTGAGGACACCCATTTGCAGTCCATTCTTTTTAAACAACATGAAGGAATAATTTTGCATGAGTTTCATGATCCCATGGATTCTTGGATGGATTTGTATTTTTCAAAGGTTTCTAATGCTCCAGCTTTTGGCATACTTCCTATTTCCAACCATAAGTATCAATAGCCTACAAAAATTTTATTGCATTTATCACATCTTTTATGGGTCTTCTCAAACAATAACATGCATGGAATTATGATTCTCGGTCAAATGGTTTCTTGGCTTCACTAGAAGTATGATTACACTTTATTGGGTTGTTTCTTCTGATTAGAAGTAGGAGTAAATAGCAGAATAAGCTCAGCATACGAGCACATAGATTATTTTCAGTATGTTGGTTTGTAGCAGTATTTTGTCATTTCAAAAGGATAGGTTCATATTTTGATTGAAAAAAGAAGTTGCAGCCCTTGGCTAGCAATGAATGGTAGGCTGGGAACGAGATAAAAAAAAGACTCCATAGCCCAATGAAAATTTTGCAGAGTAATAGATAAGTTCAGTTTAGATGGCAGAAGGCATTGATCTACAGGTTCTTGAAACCTCACAAGGAAGATTTCACCCCGCAACAGGAGCCAGATGTTATAACTAGATCTTGTTCTTAGTTTATTTGTCCTATTTTTCAAACATTGATTTTCTATGATTTTACATTTTGAGTTGATTTTGAGGATTTTTAGAAATAAATATATATATTTTTTATTTTATATTTTAAATGATTTTGATTTATTTCATTTTATTGTTTTTTTAAAGTTTTTGGGCTTATTAGTAATTATATATATCTCTAAAGTTTTGAAAAGCTTATAATTAACTTTATTTCAAAGTTAAATTTTATGACTAACCTTCATTTTTAAGTTATGGTTAAAAAATATGCAAAAAGGGGATTCCTGTAGAGCAGGAGTGAAGGTTGGTGAATGGAAGCGCTACAAGAATCTCAAATTATTAAAAATTGTGGCAGAGAAGCGTGGTTGTTCGAAATTGAAATTAGTGGAAGCTGTTGGACACCTATGAGGACAGAATAATACGTGTTTAGAACCCATTGATGATCATGGCAAGTGTATGAGAGGATGCAGGTATTATTAAGGAGGATCATGGTTTGACCTATCATGATTTTGTTTGGTTTGAGTTATTGAAAGAGGTGGTTAGAAATCGTGGCTGCTGCAGAAGACAATATTGAAAGCTTTCAGACATTTTCCCAAAATATAACAGTGCATATTCATGACCTCATCCATCATCATGGCAGGCATGAATAGGGGAATCATGGTCTGCATTGGTATGAGTTTGTTTCTGTAAGCATTATAAAAGTTGTTAACTCACCTGTTACCATTTTTTGTTTGGTTACTAATTTCATTATTGCAAAGAAGAATTTAAGATATTTTTGAACTTGTTTAAAGAAATACACAGGCTAGGGTTATACTGCAGAAATAAAAAAGGTGGTCGAACCCATGGATACAAGCTGGGATAGTAGTTTTCTCAATTGTGCAGTGATGTTTCAAAGAGCTGGATGGTTTTATTTCTTTGAGAGAATTAAAGGTTTTAACCCAGAAGTGTCATATGGTTTTGCTCAGGGTTTTGATAAAGATACAGTTACATTTGATACCCTAAAATTTGAATTGACAGAGGAGCTAATATCAGAAGCTACAAGCACAGCAAGAGAAAAAGAACCTGTGTATGAACATGTAAGAGAAACACTTGATGATGATCAAGAACAAGCTTTGTAAAATGATGAAAAGAAACAGATATATGTTTCAATTCAGGAGGAACAGTTGGATTTAAAAGAGAAAAAAATAGAATTCTGTAGGTGTAGAAGAAAACACAGCTAAAGTACCGGTTACTACTGAATTAAAAGATAATAGTTTGCAAAATTCAAATGTTAAGCTTCAAAAGAAAATTCATGTATAGGTATAAGAAGTAAATTGGAGACAAGAAAGCAGTAGCAAAAGAAGCCCTTGAAAAAAAAATGCATAGTTATGCTCTGTTTTTTCTTGTTTTGGTCATTGCAATTGAGCGTGGATTACGAGCTAATGGAGATGAATTTTAGAAGAAAAAAAAGATTTTTTTTTCAAAATAACCCATTCACAAAAACCTCTCTCATTTTTGCAACAACTTTCAAGGTTTGAAATATTTGATTTAATCTTTACGACCTATTTTTCAAGGTTTAAAAAACATTTAATATTTTCTTGTTTTAGTCTTCATCTTGCGGGGCATATTTCGATGGACTGGATAAACATTTTTAAAAACCAAGAGAGATTTTTTACCATCACGGACTCATTCACGAAAACCTCTCTCATTTTTTGCACAGGTGTCCCTGATCGAGAAATATGGAGGCTTCTTTAAGACCCATTTTTCAGAAATTCACCAAATTTCCCAGGAATCCGATTTTGCTATTTTTAGTCAATTAGTTTAAAGTTGTTTAATGTTATTGCTAAGTGGTTTCGGATTCAACCTAAAGAATTGAATATGGAACTACTTCATATTATATCTTTGTAATTGTATAAGGAGGAGAGGCATACAGTGCAAGGGTTGGAATTTGGACTCAAGGAGAGGCTTTTGAGTTGTGATATCTCAAGCTAGCACTTATAACTCTTATGTAAGTTGATGACTGTTATTGATTATATATAAACTGATAAGCCTTTTTACCTGTCATTTTGTTTCATTTATGATCTAGTTGATTGCTCAATCTACAATTCCATTTCTTGTTTAAAGGTTTTATTCATGTAAATTCTTGTAGCTTGTGGGTGGAATTAGTATTGCATGTGTAATGTTTATGGCTTATTGGGATGTGTTTGATCCCCAGTTTATTTAACTTGTGCATGATTCAGTTCTGTATTATCTTTTTTATGTTTTACCTCCTTGCTGATGAAGTTTTAAACCAAAACCATTGAAAAACCAATTTCATTTTGTTTTCCTTTTTAGATTGTGCTAGCTTGTTCTTGTGGTAATCTAGGAACAATTTCTAGCACAAACAGATAGTAATCTTTATAGAATTCATAAAGTGGGATATGTATTCATGCGAGTGCAATAGGAACGAATTAATCGTTTCCCTGATCAATTCATATGTAATTATATGAGTTAAAATCTATAATCTAGACAAATCTACAGTCGTAGATGAATTCCACAAAAGAAAAGTGTACCAGAATGAAGTTCTGCAATTGATCAGGGATCAATGGACAGGAAGCGTCCTGTAAAATATCGACAGTTCTCAGAATTTGCGGAAAGAGACTTGCGGGAGGAAAATTGTGGAAGCCCATTTTTGGGAAAAGTGGGAAGGTGTATCTACAATCCGCAATCCAATTGTGGAAAGGACTATTGCAGCCACAAGAATGCGGAAGTCAAGATTTTGAAGATCAAGAATTGCATTCCCGCAATCCACAATTGCAGAAAGGATATTGTGGAAAGGCAATTGTGGAAGGATTGAATTGCAAAAATTGAGTTGTGGAACAAAGTTTGTGGAACCAAGCTTGCGGAAGACGATTTTGTTAAATTTGTGAACCCTTGATCTACAGGAGAATGAGAGCTATTGAGAAGAAGAATTATGTAGTTGAAGATCAAAGACAATGTACATTGAACAAGATAAATCTTAGACAAATATGATAAGAATTGATCACTTAATTACAACATTAATATTCATTCATTCCAGCAGTAATACAATGGTGTTACAATAAGTAGAATTCGTATCATGTGGATAATATTTGAATATACCAAGTAAACATGATTGATTGGCTAACTAGAAGTGTGTAAATCACTATCGGAGCTCACTAGTCTAACTCCACATGTCTAAATCAGTTTACAATCATTGAAACCAGTTAAACTAATGAGGTAGGTGAGAAAAGGCACCTCCCCCCATGAAACTGTGCAAAAATGGTCCTAGCTCAACTGAAAGTAATCTAACTGAATCTAACTAGAGGTTGACTCAGAATAACTGTCTACCTACCACAACCAACTGATGGAGGTTGTTGGTGGCACTCAGAGTGGCTCCTAAAATGTAGGGAATGGCACCAGTGGAACCAATATCATGGTGGCACAAAACTCAAGTAAATGACTCCTAAGTTAGGAAAGATGATCAATTAGACTATATATGGTCAAGGGACGATTAAATAATCCTAACATATTTTAATTATCAATTCAAGATGATTAAGAGTAATTTAGGTTTTTTATCTCTTACCTTCCATCAGTTTTTGTATCAGAGCAGGAGAAGGATGCCACCAAAGCGAGGACAAGAACATGGAGCCCCGTTAGGACATGGTCGAGGAAGATAAATTGCAGAGACAGACACACAAAGGGAATTGAGGCAACTCCGGGCTAAGATGGAATCTATGGAGAGAAAGAATTCAGAGAATACAGACACTAGTGATGAAGAAGAATCCTCTGAAGAAGAGCGAGAGAAGGTTGCCGAAGAAGTAAAAGTATTGAAGATGCTGGTGAAATATAATAACAGGACTAAAGTAGAAGTTCCCATTTATGAAGATAATATAAAATTTGAAGAACTCATGGAATGGATCAATGGTTTAGACAAGTATTTTGACTTTGAAGGAATTGAAGATAAAAGGAAGGTGAAATATGCAGCGACCAGACTGAAAGGACATGCAGCTATATGGTGGGATGAACTTCAGATCCATAGAGAAAGAAGAGGTAAGTCCAAAATCAAATATTGGGATAAAAATTTATATGAAATTAAAAGTCAATTTATTACTAAGGATTATCACTTGACTCTCATTAGACAGTTATATAATCTTAGACAAAAGGGTGTGACTGTTAAAGAATATACAGAAGAGTTATTTAAGCCGAGTATTAGATATGGAAAGACACGGGGGACATAGAAAGAGTAGCTGGGTATATAAATGTACTAAGATATGAGATACAAGATGAGATCAGCTTATTGAATTTGAAGAATGTTGAATATGCTTATTAGGCAACCTCAAGGGTAGAAGAAAAGCTACTAAGAAAACAGAACCAGAAGAGTAGAGGGAGAAATGCAGCAAGAGGGAGAGGATATTCATGTGATGTTTTCCATTACACCAAAACCTATAGATGTTGATGAACATTTGAAACCTGGCACAAGGCCCTATCACCAGGAGTGGCAGTTAGTCCACTTGTTTTTATATTCCCAGAGGTGTGGCGGTTATACCATGTGAAGGCTGTACCGATACTCCAACACCCCGCCTCCCATGTAGCTCGAGGGAATTAAACCTAATACCTATGCTCTGATACCATGTAAGGTTTGTCATTACACCAAAACCTACAGATTTTGATGAACATTTGAAACCCAACACAAGGCCCTATCACTAGGAGTGGCGGTTAGTCCACTTGTTTTTATATTCCCAGAGGTACGACAGTTATACCATGTGAAGGTTGTATTGATACTCCAACAATTCAAATAGAGGAGGTAAGTTTCAAACTCCTAAAGATGAGGCAGAAGGTTCTGGTATCCAGGAACTTCAAAGAGGAGGATTTAGAGGAGGAAGAGGAAGAGGCAAAAATAGAGAAGTGAAATTCTATACATGTGGAGAGATTGGACACATGTCGTGGGAATTCCAAAGAAATAAACCTACAACTCAGAGAAATGCAAACATTGTTGAGGCTCATGAGGAGTCCAATGAAGAATTAGAGGTGAATAATCATCTTGAGGAAGGAGAATCTCTTATGTTGGAGAGAGTTTTAGTGAAAACAAAGAAGAAAGTGCATGAACCATCCCAGAGAAAGAGTATGTTCAAGACTAAGTGCAAGTCACAAGGGAAGTGTTGTAAGATGGTTATTGACAGTAGTAGTACAGATAATTTTGTTAAATTTTCATATGCTTAGCTAAGACATCAGTATTTCATTTCATTTTCATGACAAAAGCATATAAACATGATCACTGAAAGATAGACAAGCACAACCATAAAAAAGGAACACAAAGATTTATCCTGGGAAAAACCCAGCAAAAGCTTCCTCAATATAGATGCCCCAAAAAGATAAAAGATAAAAGATAAAACCAGCAAGGAGATCAAAGCCTAATCCTCCTCCTTCTCCAGCTGCTTCTCTTCTCCACTAATGCACTACACAAGTGAGAGTGTGTGTGTCTCAAATGAGGAGCACTACACCTCTATTTATATTCATCCGTTCACTTAAGTTAACTCATTTGACATGTAGTATCGAGTTAAATCATGTAGGCTTGAGTTACACATGTAGGCTCAAGTAACCACACTGGGGTGCTAATGACCCACCTTTACAATTAGAGGGGACTACCTCAT
>LPNX011157848.1:0-47363 GCA_001517045.1 Pseudotsuga menziesii
GATGGTGTCAAATACAGAGGGTGAAGGGTTGAGAGATGGAGAGAGAGGGAGGTTGTTAAAGAGAGAAACATGAAGAGGGAGGGTGAAAAGTGTTATATTTTTATCATTCAAGCTAGCATTATGATCTTAGGATCTTTAACTGAGAGAATAACATGCACAACAATAAACATAAGAGACAAGAGACACAAAGAATTTTCCTCGAGGAAACCATAAAGGAGAAAACCCCGCAACTTCCTCAGAGATAGAATCAACACCAAAAGTAAAACCTGGAAACATAAAGATGATCTCCCAACAACAGTAGTCTCTCTCTTGTCCCAACAACTTCTCTCTCACTCATGCACCCCAATGAGTGAGTGTGTGTGTGATAAATAGAGAGGCTCACTGTCTATTTATATTCTTTCGTTCACTTAATTTCCACTCCAACATATCGGCCTCACTTAAAAATTACTTACTAGAGTCGAAAACTCTAGGAGAGTCTAATAACCCTAGTGCCCCACAAATTGTGGGGACTTTTCCCCTCTAACCAACAAGGAGGGTTAACCTTAACACAACAGTGGGGACTATTTCCTAGATATATGATAACTCACCTAGGGTTGACTTCTCTAGGATGTTCTAATAACCCTAGGGCCCCACACCTACGGGGACTTTAACCCTTGAACAATAAGAGGGTTACCCATAATGACTTAACATGAATTATTTACATTATAGAAACTCTCGATTAGAACATCGGGGCATGACATGAATTAATTACATTACAAACACTTCCCGGAATAAACATTGGGGTACAATACATAAGATATACAAGTGAATACATTCCGAAGTTACAATTACATCAACAAAAAGAGATAGGGAGGGAGTGGTAGGGATACAAGTTGAGACAGACAGAGAGAGAGGGATGGAGGGATAATGGCACAGAGGGCTGGTAATTAAGGGAGAAGGGAGGGAGATATTGATAGAGGGAGGTAAATAGAAGGTGGAGAGAGAGGGAGAGACAAATTGAGTTTGTGAGAGAAGGGGGGTGAGGGAGTGACACACACATATAGGTATATAAAGAGAGAAGGGGGGGGGGACACACACACACAAAGAGAGAGAGAGGAGGCGTAAGTGACATAGAGAGAGAGGGGGGAGGAGTGAGTGATAGAGAGAGAGTGGTGGAGGGAGGTATAGTGAAGGTGGAGAGAGGGGGAATGAGGGAGGGACACACACACACACACACATATAGAGAGAGAGAGAGATAGATTGTGTGGGAGATAGAGGAGGGGAGGTGTGAGAAAAACTGAGAGAGGGGGTGGGAGGAGCAATAAAGAGAGAGTGATGTAGGGAGGGATAGCAAGGGAGGTATCAATAATGTGGAGAGAGGTTTTGAGAGATGGGGAGTGAGGGAGGGAAACACACACATATAGATAGAGAGAGATAGAGAGAGAGATAGAGAGAGAGAGAGGGAGGGAGGTTGTGAGAGAGACAAGGGGGAAAGACACACACAAATACACATAGATATAGTGAGAGATGGAAATACAAAGGCAGGGAGGGCCAGTGAGTAAGGCATAGAGGGATAGTGATTAAGGAACATCTGTATCCATAGATGCGAAAAATATTATTTAGGGATTGAGTCTTGAATTTTCTCCCTTGAACATGCTAAGGCCTTAATACCCATATCTAATGCTCAAAAACTCTTAAAGGCATGTGCATATTTTCTTGGAGATCGAGCATACCTTGAGTAGGTCATCTGTGGTGCTTCAGGTCATATTCCCTCAATCGTGTCTTAGAGGTCCCATACCTATTGCTCAAAAGCACCTAATTCTACTAACATCCATATTCATAGTCCAAATATATCTATGAGATACCATGTGTGATTTTTTAAGCCATCCTTCCTATCCCTAGATTCCTAGAAGATTTAGTTAGGGCCTAAGGCCATAGTTTCCTCCCCTGACCATGTCTATGGCCTTGAGATACATACCTAGTTGTAAACAAATTATGATGGCATGCATATCCCTATTAATATTCAAATGATTCACTTTCACTGTCACGCGTGGTGGTTGGGGGAATCAATTTTGGCCCTAAATGGTTAACAATTTCCTTTAATGCCTAGGGACCAAGTGTTTCACCCTACCCATGTGAAGGGGCCTAATATCTGTACTTAGTGCTAAAAATGTTATAATGGAACTAGTATCCTCATTTCAAGGTAAATGAAACCATGGAAGGATATATTGAGTTTGTTCAACACATCATTCATGGCTCTAGATGGATAGAATAATCTTCTAGGGGCTAAGGCCTAGGTTTCCTCCCTTATTATGTCTAAGGTCCCAAGACATATACATATTACTTAGAAACCCCTAATGGTTCCCATATCCCCATTCAAAACAAAAATATCAACATGAGAGGTCATCTATGGTGATTCAAGGTGTCGTTCATGGACCTTGAGCCCTAAAAGCTCATTTACAACCTAAACTTAAAGCTTTATGTACCAACCATGCTTAACACCTTATCCTCCATATCTAATGCTAAAAATATCCTAATCATGGCCATATCCAAACTTAAAGGTCGAGGATACCCTTAAGAGATCATGTGTGTGGGTACTATTGATCCGACTTACAATGGAGGTTATACCTCATGACTCTATGAAGAAAAAATACAATAGTAACATCCCAACAGAGGAATAAGACATCTCCCTTGGGGTATATCAATATAATACATTTATAATATTCTTTCAAGTTACAATATTTCAACACTCCCCCTTAATGAGAAGGGTATTCTATTGACAACGACACCATCAAATATAGGAGTAATGAGAGAGAGAGAGATACCACCTCGATAAGGGGAGAGACAGTGAGAGAGGGAGGGATGGAGGGGAGAGATAGGGAGGGAGGGATACAAGGTAAAAGAGAGAGGGCAGGGGGGAGGGATAAAGGCACATAGGGTTAGTGACTAAGGGAGAAGAAGGGAGAGAGTGCTATAAGGAGGGATAATGGTGAAGATAAAGAGAAGGTGGAGAGTGGGTTGGTATGGACATGATTGTATTAAGGGAGAGAAAGAAACATATATGGAGGGATGTAGAGAGAATGAGGGAGGTATATTTAGAAAGAGATAGGGGGTATCTAGGGATTATTGGGGGTATAGAGAGAAACATTTATATGCATGAAAAGAAGGGAACACTAAAAACATTTTCTTTGTATCTAACCAAAAAAAAATTTGTTTTCCTACTATTTTATTTGTTTCCTTAGCCGTGCCCCTAACCTATTAATTGTTCTTAACAATATCGCGTGTGCGTTTTTACTTTATATAATGCGTGCGCATTTTAGGACTGTATAAATAGTGGACTATATTTATCCAACAATGAATTTACTCTGTCTTTAACAAAAACCGATTGTCGGGCATTTTTTTTCAACAGAGCACGAGCCTGCCTTTGGAAATATTCACAATACACACTCTCCATCATCCTTTTTGTTATGTAGATGAAGCATTGAGGACATATTTCATGGTTGAGGAGCACACAGGATAAGATATCAAGCTTCAATACCATTTCATGGTGATGGTGGATATACACAATTGTACAAGAGAATCAACTTGAGGAACAATTTATGATTTATCTTTCATTTTCTTATTATTCAAGAGAACCAAAGGTAAATTTTCTCATTCATAATTGTTTTGATGGGAAATATGAACAATTGAGAAGGAAGATTGAAGCACCTTGAAGGATCTATAGTTCTAAAGCACTAATCTATAGTTCTAAAGCACGAAAGGTTTGAAGCTTGTAATTGAGGAGCATAAAAAACAAACTATATTGAATTGATCATTGTGGTGATGGGGAATGTATGTAACCGAGGAAGAAAATCAGCAAGGAAGAAGAGACCTCAAGAAGTCATTGAAGAAGAGAAAGAAAAGAAAACAATAGACATGATGAATCGGAGGCTTTATTTGGAAACTAATCCAAATCCAATTATAGAGGATACCACGGTTCATCTTATTGATCCACCACAAGAAAAACTAGAGGGACCTTCAATTTCCACAATATTTGTTGAACAAGCACCCCATGGAAGTATTCAAGAAGCAAAACGTAGGTGCTCATTAGGGGATGTTTTAATTCCCGCTTCAAGTCAAATTCATAAGTTACCATCTCAAGATGAAGCTCATGAAGAGGCATTAGACATGGATCCTACTGTTGAAGAGGCGTTGGACATGGAGCCTACTGCTGAATAGGTACTAGACATGGAGAATACTGTTAAAGAAGAAAATTTTATCTGGACCATTGATGAGGATGTTGGACTTCCACTATCCAACTACCAGGAAGAGAATGAAGGACAATAAGCTACTACTAAAATGCTAGAGCATATTATTGATGCACTAGATGATAAAATTCCAACCCCCTTACCTCCATTAGAAAGCACACTTCGAAGAAATCTAAAGCGTATACAAGTTGATGAAAGAATCCTCAATTCCATTGAAGGTACACTATCTAAACGTAGTATTGCTTATCAAACTCAATAGATACTAAATAAATATTTTGTTTCTAAATGTGATGGAGATAAATGTAGATTATTTTTATCACTGTTAAAATCTAGGGGCATGAATATTTTTAGGAAAATGTTAGGGATAAAGATGCTAAATAATTCTGGACCAAGTTGTCATATAGTTAAAAGCTTAGTAGATTCCTTTGGTAAAATTGGTAAGAACACATGTTCAAAGGACCGCAATGTGGCTCGTCATGTGTTGTCACAAGCAATTGTAAATAAGAACACCAGGGTCCTTCATTTTCTCAAGCCTACATCCAAACTAGTTAATTTGAATGTAAAAACCCTCTGTAGGTATTCTATTAGAAATATTACTATGAAACATTTGTGTACATTTGTTGTATGTTGCATACTAACCATGTGCAGGATTGCTCCTTGACAATACCACCGACTTCATCAAGAGAATTCATTCATAGCATCATGTGCAATAGGCATGAGGGGAAAACATACTATGTAAAATCTTGTTTGGATGGAACTTGCTCCAACTACACTGGAATGGAATTATTGATCTAATGTATGCATGAGAGTGGAGACAATGAATTTGGGAATATGGTTACAGACATGAAAAGTTTCAAATATATCAGCTATGAAATAGTCCTATGGAAATAAAGCAAAAAAATACAATTGGTGACATCTCAAGTATGCATTTATCTATAAATTTATGTTTGAAAAAGTTACATTTCATTCCTTCCTTAGAAAAAAATGGATATTGAGATCATTTTGTGTCACCAGGTACAAGTTAGTGACTTTGTCAAGGAATTTATTGAAAAGACACATCAATATGTTCAGCATGTCCACTTGGCACGATGGTAGGATGTGAAGTTTAGAATATATAGAGATACATTTCCCCATGGTACTATACTTTCAGTTGTTGATTTTGCTGAGAACTACACTTTTCAACCTCAAAATGAGATCCAAAGTCAATATTATCACTCTAAGCAGGTTTCCTTGATGGTGCATATCACATATAGGCATGGCCCAAATAGTAGTGAAGAGAAAAGAGAAATTCTGAAGGAATATCACTTCTACATAAGTGATGATAGGTGCCATGGCTTCCGCCATGTACGTCATTGATTCATCATGTTCTATGATCAATTGAAGGGCAGGAACATACAGATGGATCAACATTAGATTTGATCTAATGGATGTGCTGGTCAGTTCAAAAATGCACACATATTTCAATGGTTGTGTTCATTGCATAAAAACTACAAAGTTACACATATGTGGAACTATTTTGAGACTGGGCATGGTAAAGGAGAGCATGATGGAGCCGAAGCATGTGTCAAAATAGCCCTATGAAGAGAGGAATTGAAATTATCTACAGTATCTACTATTTGAAATGCTTAATCTATAGTAAGGTGGTGCACGTCAATAATGGTAGAGGAATCAACTATGCGAGTACAAACCACAAGAAAGAGACATGTTGAGCAATTTTTTGGGGGGGTGATAGACATAGATCATTCAAATGCATGGGAATGCAAGACTGTTCCTGGGACTCGTGGATTTCATTCGGTTTGAATCTTTGATAACCTAGTATTTGAAATTTGGACTAGAAAACTCACTTGTTTTTTCCCACCTTGTTGTGATGGTGACTAGGATGGGTGTGAATCGTTGGAGTGGGTTGATGGATGGGATGACATATCACTTCCACTTGATCAGCGCGCAATTGTTAAGTTAAATCTGTTGGAAGAAGACCAATCATCTATTTCTATAGATTTTGATCATGTCTCAGACCTTGTACAAGCTGGTATGATGCATTTTCTTAACATTTTTCATTTATCTATGTAGTCTTCAAACTCACATTAATAGCCTTGTATCACACAAAAAATATTTTGATCATATACCTACAATCATATTATGTAGGGAACATATACGTAGTGGTTGCCTCAAAAGATAGTGAATGGGGTGTTGATTACTGGTTGGAACGTTGTACAGAGGGAAATCAAACCGTCATTATGTCCATGACTGACGATGAAAACAACCACTTCGCAATCAGGTCTATGGTTGTTAAAGGTGAATACCTTCCACATGACAACAATGCAAGAAAGAAGGGTGGATAGTTTTATAGGGATTACAAAACAGGTTCAAGTGTGTATAAATTTACCAACTTAATCATTAGTACAAACCTCTAGGTATGACCAATTCCTAGCCAAAATTCATCGAAGGTATGCTACTTCTTATCAGATATAGAGCACGGGAGATTAATGGAGACCATCATTATAAGAGATGATCCAGAGGGCTTGGTTGTATTATAATAGGTGGGATCTAGCATGATGAGTTATGTTACATAATTTTAATTTTCCCATGTATGTTTCTTATGAATATGTCAATTTTGTGTTCTTGATATGCCAAATTTTTGTTTATGTTGTTTATAAATATGCAAAAAGTTCTCTTGTATGTCAAGTTAATGAACATGATGAATTTTACATATGATCAATAAACCCTAAGATTATGCATGATCATGTAAATATCAATAACATGATAATGTCAATATCAATCATATGATCATGACAATATCAATAATATGAACATGTCAAGATCTCATTCACATGTTAAACATAACATTAGAATACATACATGTACCTCTTTAGGTCATACCTGTCAAAATTCTTTGTAGGCTCTCTTACAGGACTAAAACCATAATTTTTCAAGTAGGTCATATGTCAATGTTTCCAACTGATATATAAAACTAGGATGATGGAAACAAGATGATGCAATGATCACTTTCTGTTTTAAGACTTGTATAGTTTCCTTATTAACAACTCACCTCTTATACCATGTTAAATTTTTTTATTATAACCATTAGTTCAATGCATAAATTTAACCATAAAACATTTACATAAATAAATTAACATGTAGGATCTAGTTAAGAATGACAATGCACAAGAGACACAACATTTTATCCTGGGAAATTGTCATGGGGAAGAAAACCTTGCAACCTCTCTTAGAAGAATTATGTTTAGAAAATAGGTACAATGAAACCTTGAACAAAACCTAACACAGAAGCTTATGAGGAAACCATAACACATAAGCTCACGAGGAAAACCTAAAATAAGAGTTCCCTTCTCCTTCATGTGCAACTCAAAGAGAAAAAAAAACAAGACATGAAGTGTCTTACAAATGAACAACATGACTATAACTTTACAAGTGGGGCTTCACTAACATGTGGAACCACATAAATTAATTTTACATTTACATTAGACACCAAGCATTTCATTCCAATGAGGGCCAAACATGGAAAACCATGCACGGTGGGGCTATGGTTGGTGTTCCGATATTTCCCCTTCCCAAACATGCTATAATGAGTTAACGAAATTCAAAATTGTGGCTCCCTGACATTTTTAACGCACCGAGCACAAGTCCACTAAGTGTCCCTGAACGGTATCTGGAGGTGACTTGCAAATCACCATAGATCAATGCTTAAGCCTCCGATCGACGAACCGTTGATTCTGCTGGATTCGTGACATGGGATTTTAGCTAGGGGGGGGGCCTCTCCTGCCTGTCCATTGCCCAGTGACCTCCGTATATGATGGTTTCTGAAACTAGGATTTCAATCAGTAAGGGACAATGCATTTAACACCAATGAGGGAAAAAATTGGAAAACCATGCACACTGGGGTTGTGATTGGCGTTCCCATATTTTCCATGCCCAAACACTCTAGCGAGATTTCTCAAAATTCAAAATTGCGGCTCCCTGACATTTTTTTAGCACCGGGCATAAGTCCACCAAGTGTCCCTCAATGGTATCTGGAGGTGACCTGCAACTCACCACAGATCGATGCTCGGGCCTTTAGCTATATATGAACCATTAATTCTGTTGGATTCGTGGTGTGGGATTTTAGCTAGGGGCCTCTCTCTCACCTGTCCATTGCCCGGTGACCTCCATATATGATGGTTTCTGAAACTAGGGTTTCTCTCAGTATGGGACAATGCATTTCATGACAAAGAGGGCCAAAATTGTAAAACCATGCATAGTCAGGATGTGGTTGGTTTTTCCATATTTCCCATTCCCAAACACACTAGTAGGATTTGACAGAATTCAGAATTGTGTCTCCCTGGTGTGTTTTGTGCACCGGGAACAAGTCCACCAAGTGTCCCTCAATGGTATCTGGAGGTGACCTGCAACTTACCATAGATCGATTCTCGGGCATCTGATCAAAAAAATTTCAATTTTGTTGGATTCATGACATGGGATTTCAGCTAGAGGGTCCCCTCTCTCGCCTATCCATTGCCCGGTGAGCTCTGTATACGGTGGTTTCTGAAACTAGGGTTTTGCTTAGTAGGGGACAATGCAAATCACGCCAATGAGGGGAAAAATTGGAAAACCATGTATGGTGGGGATATGGTTGGCATTCCCATATTTCCCATGCCCAAACATGCTAGCGGGATTTGACAAAATTCAAAATTTTGGCTCCCTGATGTTTTTTGTGCACCGAGCACAAGTCCACCAAGTGTCCCTAAATGGTATCTAGAGGTGACCTACAACTCGCCATAGATTGATGCTCGGGACTCTGATTGATGAACCGTTGATTCTGTTGGATTCATGATGTGGTATTTTATCTAGGGGGGGGCCTCTCCCACCTTTCCATTGACCAGTAACCTCCATATACGGTGGTTTCTGAAACTAGGGTTTCACTCAGTAGGGGACAATGCATTTCATGCCAATGAGGGCCAAAATTGGAAAACCATGCATGATGGGGCTGTGGTTGGAGTTCCCATATTTCCCATTCCCAAACACACTAGCAATATTATATGAA
The DNA here is from genome assembly GCA_001517045.1 of Pseudotsuga menziesii. Classification (NCBI taxonomy): domain Eukaryota; kingdom Viridiplantae; phylum Streptophyta; class Pinopsida; order Pinales; family Pinaceae; genus Pseudotsuga; species Pseudotsuga menziesii. Next base: position 9,265 of record LPNX011157848.1, read on the forward strand.
ATTCAAAATTGTGGCTCCTTGACGTTTTTTGTGCACTGGGCACAAATCCATGAAGTGTCCTTCAACGGTATCTAGAGGTGACCTACAACTCACCATAAATCGATGCTTGAGACTTCGATTGAGGAACCATCGATTCCATTGAATTCATGACATGGGATTTTAGCTAGGGGTCCCTTTTCCCACCTGTCTGTTTCTCGGTGTCCTTCACATATGGTGGTTTCCAAAACTAGGGTTTCACTCAGTAGGGGATAATGCATTTCACGCCAACGAGGGCCAAACTTGGAAAACCACCCACGATGGGGCTGTGGCTGGCATTCCCATATTTCCCATTCCCAAACACGCTAGCAATATTTGACGAAATTCAAAATTGTGGCTCCCTGACAGATTTTACGCACCAAGCACAAGTCCAAAAAGTGTCCCTGAACAATATTTGGAGGTGACCTACAACTCACCATAGATCGATGCTTGAGCCTATGATCGATGAACCTTAAATTCCATTGGATTCATGATGTTGGATTTTAACTAGGGTAGCCCCTCTCCCACCTATCCATTTCCTGGTGACCTCCATATATGGTGGTTTCTAAAACTAGGGTTTCTCTCAGTAGGGGAAAATGCAATTCATGCCAAGGAGGGCCAAAATTTGAAAACCACACACGGTGGGGCTGTGGTTGGAGTTCCCATATTTCCCATGCCGAAACATTAATAGGATTTGATGGACTTCAAATTGCGGCTCCCTAACGTTTTTTGCGCACCGGGCACAAGTCCACCAAGTGTCCCTTAACGGTATCTGGAGGTGACCTGCAACTCACCATAGATTGATTCTCGAGCCTTCGATTGATAAATTGTCGATTCAGTTGGATTCTTGACATGGAATTTTAGCTAGGGGGTCCCTCTCCTACCTTTCCATTTCCTAGTGACCTCCGTATACGGTGGTTTCTGAAACTAGGTTTTCACTCACTAGGGGACAATGCATTTCATGCCAATGAGGGATAAAATTGGAAAACCATGCACGATCGGGCTGTGGTTGGTGTTCCCATATTGCCCATGACCAAACACAGTAACAAGATTTGACGAAATTCAAAATTGTGGCTTCCTGACATTTTTTGCGCACTAGGCACAAGTCCACCAAGTGTCCTTGAAGAGTATCTGGAGGTGAGCTGCAAATCACCATAGATTGATGCTCGGGCCTTCGATCGATGGACTGTCGATTCTTTTGGATTAATGAGGTGAGATTTTATATACGAGACCTCTCTCCTACCTGTATATTTCCTAGTGACCTCTGTATTCTGTAGTTTCTGAAACTAAGGTTTCGCTTAGTATGGGACAATGCATTTCACGCCAACGAGGGCCAAAATTGGACAATGCATTTCATGCCAACATGGACCAAACTTGGAAAAATGTAGCCCTAACTAGGGTTTACTATTTAACATGCATGGCCCATAACTATAAACCTACTAGGGAAACCCTAATCCTAACCCTAATTTTATCTTGCTGTCATAACTCAGTTTAGAATCAATGCAATGTCCAACTCAACTTTTTCAAATCTGGTAGACTTATGCATCAAATCATGTTGATTCACGAAGTTGGTTCTCGGTCTTTGGATTCTATTGTAGTTCCTTTAATGCTGAGTGATTAGTCATTGGGTGCATGAGGTTTGTTGAATAGTGTTGTTGGTCATTGATGAAATCTGAAGCATGCATTGCACTTAGTTTTATTAAATTGCACTTAACTTGTAATTTAATCATCCAAAGTCACAATTTTTAATTAGATATATATCCATTTGGTGTGCATATAGTGAGTTCATTGAAACCTTGAAATACATTGTATAGCACTTAGTTTTATTAAATTACACGAGCAAGAACTTTGACTTTACTTGTAAAGATCATCCAAAATCACAATTTCTAATTAGATATCCAATTAGTGTGCATGTAGTGAGATCATTGAAACCTTTAAATATAATAGTTTGTTCTTTTGACATAGTGCATTCATAAGTAATATATAATCCACACAAATAAACACAATAGATTGACACAATAACATGTGGAAACCAAAGAACAAATTCAAAGTGAAATGTATCATTCATTTATAAGTGAAATGTCAATGTACATGTCTCGAAAAATACTTATATCCAAAAGTATCTAGAAGTACATGTATCCAAAACTATCCAAAACTATCCAAGCCACATGTACATGTATCCAAAACTATCCAAGCCACATGTACATGTATCAAAATGTACATATATCCCATAAGACACATCAAAACTAAAGCTTCCTCTTGTTCTTTCCCGATGTTGATCCTCTAGGCACAACTCTAGGATCAATGTGTGTCTCTGGATCCTACAAATTAAATATCATCTTTTATAGTCAACTAACTATGTATTAATACATTAGCTCAATAAAAGACCATATCTAAATTAACTCAGCAATTATCAACATGTTCATGGACATTGCATGAGACAATTGGTCATTAATGGACATCTCACCTCAATGAGAGACTGTGAAAAAGGGGATTGTGTTCCTTGTGTAGCAAATGGAGTTGTTGGTTGAACATCAAGGATGGTCGCATCCATGGTCAAACCAAAGGGGACAGGATTTGCTACTGGTGATAGTGGCTACAATCACCAAATGTTGAAATAGTTAGACATGTGCATGAATAAACCATAGACAACAATAACAGACTATGTCTAGATCATGTTCAAATAGTTGTACCTCTGTGTGGCTTGTTGTTATTGCAGATTCCACATTGACTACTGCATCAATAACTCCTGCCGGTGGTGGCTACAATCACCAAATGTTGAAATAGTTAGACATGAATGAATACACATTAGACAACAATAATAATCTATGTAACGATCATGTTGAAATAGTTGTACCTCTGTGTGACTTGTTGCCATTGCAGATGCAGCATTGAATGCTGCATCAACCATCCCTACGAGGTTTTCAATAGTAAACTATGGCTTTCAATGCAGTAAACATGCAAATCAAACGTTAACAAAACATTTTATGCACTGGATTTCAATTTAAATAAGAAATATAATCAAAGGATATACATTACCATGGTATCAATAGCTCCATGGTCATGGAAATAGGAGTCTTGCTAGAAGTAGGTTGCCTCATATACAGATGACCCTTGTTCATGTATGGCCTATGAGGAGATACAACTCTAAGAAATGGTCTAGGTGTTTCAGTTGGTGCCTATAGTCAGCAAGTGTTCAAGTAGTTAGACATGCATGATTCAACAAACATACTTGTATTTTAAAAATGACATTTTTAATTGTTTACCTAGAGCCCAGATGTTTCCTTGGTCGATACAACCATGGATGCTACTTCCATCATTGCTTCCCCCCATGAAAGATCTAGCATCTGCAAGTTTAATAATTGTAAATATTAGACCGTAGATAGCATTAGTGAACTAACATGTACAGTATGTGGAAATTAACAAATTAACAAGTATTAAAAAACTGAAATTTTAAAATGTTTACCTCGGTGTGAGATATGACAATGGGTTGTGTATGAATCTCTCCACCAACCAAGGGATCAGTGGATGGAATTTCATGCCCCCTGTAGAGTGTGGAACATGAAACTCTGGGGCATCTCTACCGGCTTAAAACATCAACTAAAAGTTCACAAAATTAATATATTAGCTCAAACTATACGTATGTGTACAAAGAGGAAAATAAATGAAGAATTTATTACAATTAACCATCTACATACATCACTCAAAAACCCACTAAAGACAACATCTGAGGAAAGACCATAGCAAGAATGACCACACAATGTGCACTTGTGAGGCTCAAAAGTAGGCTGGGGATGTGCTGATGGTGTTGCACTAGTAGATGGTCCTGCACTAGTGGGTGGTACTGCACTAAAAGATGGTCCTGCATTGTGATGACCTAGTGTATGTAACACACCAGGTATAGATGTCCCTTCCTCACCCATATGTTGAACCATAGTTCTATGACGAACAACTACCCATGCCAAACTCAAATACACATCACGTGTCTGTGGAATAACACGATGTATGGGTGGGACATCTGGCCCAGGAAACTTCATGTGAGGTGTAGGGATAGGGCAATCAAGGTCCCAAAACTTGGCATTGGGTCGGTTTTGGGGCATCACCCCACCGATCCCATGAAACTGCAATATATCAAAATAGTTTACATGTTTACCCAACACGAACTCTACATACATCTTTTGAATGAAATACAGGGGGATTTCCCTATTGTTATGTGGTGGCATATCAAAAACCATATACCATATGTCCATCCAGTTATCAACAAATGGTTGAAATGTGCACCACTCAATAGGGATATGAGGCCTATTTGCATTTGGGATTTCCCCTGTGTGAGGGTCCTTAAACAATGAAAATATATGCTCTTTAGTTATTTTCAAATTTTTGATTGCATTGTAGTCTATCCCATCAGCGTACTCTTGTCTTTTTATTTCTCTATATGATGTAATATCATATAGTATGTTGCTTAACAATGAAATAGTCTCAACAATTGCATCCAAAGTGGATGCAAGTGAGCGGAAGATCCTATCACCACCACTAAAAGACGTACTAAGTGCCCTCAAGTGGGAAAGCTCAATCAGTATTTCAATATTTGTGTCCATAGCCGCAACTGAAATAAAAACATCAATAAGAAAATCATTAGAAACATATACATGGTATATAATGACGTCTTTTCAAAATTGAAAATGTAAATTAAATCAAACTCAAGTAAGCAATTTAATGGCATTCACTTACATACATTTAAAACTTAAAATTAAACATTTAAAAATTAAATAGTAAGTTTTGTTCAACTTCTTTCTAGAAGTTAAGCCACTTCTTAACCCTCATTGGCAACTTTTCCATGCACAATTGCGTTTAAACTTATTTGAATTTAGGAGTGCTATTTTGACATGTTTTGGCCTTTCTGTCCCTTGGATATGTAAAAGAAAGGGGCAAGGGACTATTAGGACATGCGAGACAAGAAAAGGGGTGATACAAGGATGCTACGAATTCTATAAATATAGTTGAATCGATCATGGTTAGGAACACTCTCATGACACACTCTAGGTATTTCATGGGTGTTCACCATTTCCATTGTTTTATAAACATGGAAACCAACCAAAGGTGACATGGAAAAATGGAGAATTTGTGGACTGGAATACAATTGGTTTTAGATGAGCTTAGAGACTCGACATGTAGAAATATATTTCCCATTGTTTTTGATATTTTAAAAAATGGTTGATAAACCTAGTGATGTAGGGGCATTTATTGTTTGAGTAAAATCATTTATGACTTTGCTAAGTCAAGGGATCTTAAGGAGACCTAGGGTCTCATATGTTTCTAATTTGCTTTATTATGTTTATAGGATAAAAGAAGTTGAATTCAAGTTCTATATTTAGTTTAGGTGATGACCTTTAATTAATTATCTTTTTGGTAGCTCAATAGAGCTAGGTTAGAACTGCATGATGATTATGAACTCTTTGACAGTGCGATGAATACTGGGATTTTATGGTGGTGTTAGGACGTGTTGACTTGTAATTCGATATCACAGTGAGAGGGTTCATATATTTCAACTTTTTTTGTCATTGCAATAAGGCCAAGGACATGGAGGGTAAGTCATATGCATAGATCAAGAGAAAAGTGTCGAGGAAGGTATAATTAAAACTCAAATGAGGTGGGTGCTATAACTAAGAATTGCAAATATTTTAGTGAAAAAATGGTGGTGGCTGCTAAAACTGGAGAAAGGAATAAAACTAGTCACAGTTACTAGTTTTAACTCTATGTTTATATATATATTGTTGATTTATATATAATACATTGTTTTATGTTTAAAATGGCATGCTCGAGAGGCACTTTGTTAATGTGTTTTGGCATTTAGTTGAGGGTGCTTAATTAAGAGGAAATGTATAACTATACACACTTGTGATGAAATTTTGATTATGTTCATGGACAAATGATTGTGATGAAGTTTTGAGAAACCAAGTTACTAATTTTTTATGCATTTTTTCTATTCATGCTTGTGCATGCATTTCATCTTGTTATGGCCGATTCCGAGGAAAATTATTCAATTAGTATCATGGGGAAATGTCCTTTGAGGTTTGGAAATTTGGGTTTCATGTGGATGGATACATTGTATAAAGGGAGGAGTTCTATATTTTTCGATTTTTGGTTGCATTAGGAATTCTTGAGTTCTTGAAAAGGAATTCATTGTAATTATTCACTCATTTTGGTTGAGGGAGATGTGAATTTAAGTAGTGACTGGGTTATTTCCAATTTTCTAAATAATGCAAAATTTGGTTGTTTTAAACTATTAAAAAACCGTATTTTAGGTTTAGAATGGACAAAAAAATGCTATGGTTGAATGAATTACCTGATTAGATGACAATTGACCGGTGGATTTGCCTCCCCTCCAACTAAATCGAGCTCCTCCAATTGTCCACGACACCCAATTCAATCTCGTTCAACTCGATATTTGTGTTCCTGATGGGTAGAATGCGCCGTGGGTTTCGGGACTGTGTATATAAATTAATTTTAATTTTACAAATCACATAAGTGTTTTATAACTACATATCGCGTATGTGCTTTGTAGTTATATAATGCGTACGCGATATGTTTGCCTGTCCGACATGTCCCATGACATGTCAGGCTCAGGTTGAACCATAGGAAGTGTTATGTACCGAAAACAGGCTGTATTTTTATGTAACGTGATCTTGTTTTTAAAAACTAGGATTGCATCTAAAAGGTCCCTCATATTAATGCACTGACCCTTGTGTTATTTTTAGTAAGTAATTTTGTTAGATTTTTGCTAAGTATATAATAAAAACTAAATTTTTCATTGCTTAAATTCTTTAATAAAAAAATATTAATGAAAGAATTCTACCCTCGTGGTTGAAGGGTGACTCTTTTAATGAAACATTATGTGAGTGGGAAGATAAAAGCTCAAAACATTAAAAAAATTTAGTTTGAAGGGTGGAGATGAAACTAAATTGCAACGCTGGCCTATATTGAAGTCTATTTCTATTTTGTCCTTTAAAGAGTTCTTTCGCAAATCGATTTGTGTGCAAATAACCATAGCAATCCGATACGACATGTAGTTTGACAAAATGTCACAAGTATAATGTCATATAACAGTGTGTCATGTAATCAAATATACTAAATCGTGTGTTGCAAGGCTCTCTAACCACATGTCAAATTGCTTATTCCTTTGTTTCTTTTTTCCACACTTTGGTTTTGTTTCTGCACCAGTGAGATTCTGTAGACCAGATTTATGCATGTTGGTTTAACATAAGTTTTTTGCTCTCTTCATAAAAAAAAAATTATGAGAGGAGATCCATAGGAATCAACACTTACAAGAATGGATGCCTCTGCCTCTTGTATATTCTAAATAATGACCATGATTTCTCAAGAATTTTTTTTTCTCCTGGGATGAAATCAATTAAAATAAATAATTCACAACAATGGGTAAGTGCAATTGATTAAATCAGGAAAACCAATCGTGTGGTTGGCTTCTGTTGTACATATCAACAACAATGATATTGGGCGCTTCTAGAAAGAAGTCTATTTCTAGCAAAAATTGGGGTAAACAACAATCACACTTGCTCTAGCTTCACTAAATTTTTACATGCAAAGTCTGATTGATATACACCACGAGAAATTGTATTTTGTTTGTATCAAAATGGAAGGCCATTTAAATGATGTAGAAGTGTGAGCGGGTCAAATGACAAAAAATATGAAATCTGATATAAGAAAATATAGTAATAATTTATATAAAATCAGAGATTTGGAAATATCAATCAATTTTTCATTGTCACGTATCATGCATTGTAGTTGTAAAAATACACACTCTCAACTGTATCAAGTTGTGCCATTGATCTTCTTATTTTTGTCCTTGTTTTTCCTTTTAAAATTTTTCTTTCTCCCAGACATTTGTTCAGCATTCCCGTCCTCTCTTCTACTCCTCATGCCAATCGATTCCGTTAAAACAACATCTTGATTGATTTTTTACTTCCCTTCAAGGTTCGTCGATCCATAATCCTTATCTTGATAGATGTCTCTCGTCTCCTCTTCAAATCGTTGTTGTTCACCAAAATAAGGTCCTTTTTAGGATGTTCTGTGGATGTTGAACCAACATTTCCAACATTCAGATTTGGCTTACCATTTTCAATATTGCATTCTTTAGTAAGTAGCTTAAAGTCATTGATTCATTGATTTACATCGTGAAGTTCAAACTAAGTAAACAAATTGGCTGAAAAGACACTAACGAATCAGTGCCATCAACAAATCTATATAACATTATTAAGAGAAGAATTACCAATAGTACAAATAACATAGAGATAACTAAGGAGAATGAAAATAGTATATTTTCTATCAAAAACAACTCACAATCTTGTGCGAATTGACCGAATAGCTTCATAAGTATCATTTCCTACAAAATCCTTCTTATTTTTCCCAGGACCTCTAGTGTAAAAGGCCTCATTAATCTCTACTGTTTCCATGAAGGTCGGACAATGTGTGTCTCCTTCCTTACTAAATTGATAAGTAGGAAGCTAGATGTTCTTCTTTGTAGCAAAGTGGGAGCATGGGTATTTTTACCAAAACCAAATAAGAAATGAAGTAAGATGAGTTTGCATAGCGCCATGTCTAGTCATATATAACATGGTGAATATATGTGATTAGCACATCTTTCACATTGTAAGAGTGGAATAAGGCATGATTCACAACATAGAAGACTTATCATATTGTAGGGTGCATCCATGGAGGTGGGTTACAATTTTTGGCAAGGCAATTTCGGCAAAAAGAAAAAAACGCTCCCTCGATCAAGGTCTTGATACCTCGATCAAGGGTTTAACAAGTTCTTGATCAAGGATTTTTTAAACCCTCGATCAAGCTAGCGGTAAACCCTTGATCAAGGTATTGATATCTCGATCAAGGGTTAACCGATAGCTCGATTGAGGGTTACATAAACCCTCAATCGAGGTCTAGACCTCGATCTATATTACGACCTCCATCAAACTTTCGACCTCCACTAAGATTCTTGTTAAAAAAAAATATAAAAAAGGCCGCAGACTTATATGACCATTTTACCTTTTTTTGCACAGAAGATGTAATGTCCCAAAAAATTGAAAATGTTTTTTTTTATTAGGCTAGTAAAAAATACCTATGCTAGACATTAGAATGTGTCGTACTTGGTTTACTGTACCGTAATGTCGTAAGTTGTTCTTACGTTCTTCTTTCATATTTCTTGATGCGGTTATTTAATGTATTACTTACATTGTCATGATGTTGATTACTATGTTGTTCTATGGTTATGCATTGATATGTACGTTAGGGATTTGATTACATACTCATTGGTTATAAAGTTGATTACTGTCGCATACACAAATCTAAATTAACTTTGTTATTTGGAAAAAGGGGTGGAGTGACGGGACTAGTTTCCCTTTTAACAACCTGAGAGGTACTATTTTCTACTTGTCCCATCAGGCTTACTTATTTCTTAAGAACTAATGCATTTCTTTTCACTTTGCGTGTAGGTTCACTTAGCGATGAAAACTGCTTATATAAGCTGAACAAGCTATGCTGTCTGTTTTTGTCACAAGCACTCCATCTTACAGATCTATCCTAGTGGCGATATGGTGGTTGTTTGGATGATATTTATACCAGGCTAGATGGTTTACTAGCCTATGTTGCACTGATTATTATTGTTAAACTTAGGAAATTTATGATAGTGACTTGGTCACTACTGCACTTATTATTTACGTGGAACCTATTTACTATGGTATAAAGACTGATGACTTTGTTCATGCCTTAACATAGTTTTAAAATATGGTTTTAATAGTTGGATTAATATTGTAAAAACCTTGGCCCAAAGTATTCCATGGCATATTTCATATGCCATGGACTTATGGCTTAAACCCTATGTAATTCGATGCACAGTTGGGGTTTATGTAAAGCACATGGTTTTGTGACAATGTTTATATGGTGCGTGAACTATATGATTATGGGTTTGGAACATGATATTGAAGGCCAGGGTGGAGAGATAAATGCACATGGTTAAATGTGGCATCCAAGCTTAGGGCTTGGCTCATTGCATATGGTGCATGAACTATGTGATTATGGATTTGGAACGTGATATTGGAGGCCAAGGTGGTGAGATAAATGCACATGGGTAAATGTGGCATCCAATCTTAGGGCTTGGCTCATTGCATTGGTTTGGTCATTCACATCATGGCTGCTTGTGCTCTGCTCCTGCGTGGTGTAATGGGGTGAAACTATGATGGCTTAACTAGCACGTTGATATTCTAGTTTAGCAACATTATATTGTTTGTTCATATTGTTTTTAATGCGTACTCCTCATCGTGGCTTGTCTTGTGTGTACATGTTGCAGGGTATGAAGGGGTCATGGTCATGGGTTTCCCTGTGCTCAAAAGCCATACCCAATACAAGTAAGCTTTGCTTGTACAAGTTAAAACTTGCCTCTCTCTCATGTGGTTGTTGTGACTGTGTTTTGAACTTGTTGGGGGTTTGAATGTTTGATTCTGGGTTTTAATGGCTACCTCTTGGAAGAAGTATTATCTGTGTAAAGACTATAGAGCATCATAGATGCATTAAGACTTGGGGGTTTTGTTGGGTTTCTAGAGCCTTCGAGCTGGAACTAATGTATTCAGGGTCTTTAGTTTAAATGTTGCTCTACGTGGTAAACATGACTGAGTATCTCTCGACAGGCTCTGCATATTGTAAATAAGTTTATTTTATTGAAATGGCAGCAACACCATTTCTTGAAATGGTGCAAGGACGAGTTTAAAACGGATGTGTAACTCTTATTGGTTTTGGTAGTGATTATGTTTATGGATACAAACAGTAAATTCATATTGTGTTGGTTTCATGGTTACAATTCTTATTTAATGGACTGTGTGTAATCGAAATCCTTCTTTGAATTATTGTATGGAAAATCATTGACAGTTTTGATGGATTTGGGGCCATGTTGTATGTGGCATTGGCCTTCGTGCCATTAGAGCTGCGATATTGTATTAACAATTGAATTATCATTTTGATGGATGAAAACTACCTTTATGTTAAGATGTAACAAGCTATGACAAGGGTGTAACCTTTTGGCAGTGTCGTTTCTATTGGTAATTGTTGATAGGTTTTAATGGGTTTTATATTTACTATTTTTAAGTTGTAAATAGAGATCCATAGCTTTGAAAGGAACCATCCAATGGATGTCATGGCTATTTGCATAGCATTGACATGGTTATAGCTTTTGGTATTAATGATTTAAATGTTTGGATATTTATAAGGCTGAGGGCCATAGTTACAATGTGTATTTTAAATCGGCTCTGGCCTCTTTGTAGCGATTTGATGTATTTAAATTATAGTCTATGTATATATGCATATATCGTGGCTCGATTGTGGAACACTAAGGCCTGAGGTAGAATTCCTTAATAACGAGTCCTATAGGATTCATCACAGTGATTTATAAATAGATAGCCACTACAGGTATGGATCCTGGGACGTTTATGGTTGCGAGCGTTTATAATTGTAAGGATTTGATTTCGGCTTAATGCCTACTGGAATCAATCCTATGAGCTCTATGTATTTAAGTTTTTAATGAATGTTGTACATGATATTATGGTTGATTTTTTATGTTGGTATTTTCATTACGGCATACGATTCTTATAATGTAGTTTGTAAATATTTAAAGGGTTTGATTTTTTATACATGCAATGGATTTAATATATTGATAATTTATTTTCTACATATGATCTCATGAATGTAGTTAGTATAATAAAATGTTGTTTGATTTAATGTGGATTAGATATTTTCTTAAGCTTGGTTCTTGATAGAAATATATACATAGACCCTGAGAGGTCTTCGATGGGTTTTAATTTATCTTTAATACTTTGATTTTATGATTATTCTTAAGAATAGAATAATGTATTTATAGTATTGCTTCATTTAGAATACTGTTCTGTTTATACGTGATATAATGTAAATGATTTGTTTATTAGATTCTGGTTACTATATTAGTTAACTATATTTTATATTTATGTTTTATTTATAGCATGACCTGAATTAGTCTTTTATTCTTAATTATAGTTCTACTGGCAATATGGAATATGCCAGTAGACTTCATAGGTAAATAATTATATAGGAACTGTTGGAGTAATTCCTATGTTTTTAGAAAAATAAAGTTTAAGCTATAAATAAATGCAAATCTAAGTATAGCATACATAAACCATATTTATTTCTTAAGCAGTAATTAATTTGTAGACATAGGGTTATAAATAAAATATAAACCCTTAAATATTTTGACAGAAAAACATTTGTAAACATAGGGTTAGAAATATAACATAAACACTTGCATATTCTAACCAGAAATTATACTAGATAATCAAATAGGAAGTGAAGAACCTCATACCTAAAAGGTGAAGCTATTCCAATGGCCTAAACCTGCACACTCAATTACCCAACATTAACAATTCATATGCAGATCTAACCTCTGTATAGATGATTGAATCACTTGGGAACTACCATGTTCCATCCAACCATGTCCCAGAACCATTCTTGGTTTTAATCTGGATCCCCCTGAGTTGGTTCCAACATGCAATTATCTTAGAGATCTTAAGGTGAGGCTTCCCTAACTGGTATTTCATGTCTGTATCGGTTCTCTTTTTTCCTCTTAGGAAAATGTTCTCCAAGAACTCTCTTGAGAATAATGAGGTAGAATAATGAGTCCAAAAATATGGAAGAGATCCTGTTGAGGCTTGGAAAAACATAGGTAACAACAATTAGGGATTCTCCCCAATAAACGTTCACAACTAGCCCATTACTGTTTGGTATGGGGAATCTGTCCGGTTTACGGTCCGGCTACCATAGGTCAAGTAACAAATTAAAATGTTTTATCGGTTACAGCCCAATCCACTGTGTATATTTCTAGTTTTTTGAGATTAAGTTATGATGTGCAAGTGCCTATCTAAAAAAGCAAATTGATAGACATAACGAGGAGTGTCACAATGTGATGTGCAGGTTCTTACCTCTTGTCTTACCTCTCTCGCATCTAAATCACAAACAACCAGAAAATAACTGTAACTAACTAACCTATCCCTAGGGAGCAAAATTATTAGTTATCAATGAGTAATGTATTTCTATGCATGCATTAAGAAAAATTACAGATAGTTGTTATTTATTTCAAAACACATGAACATTAATGAAAAACAAGATAGCTTATTGTTTATGACAACCTTCATTACTCACGGTGGAAATTTCATGGAATAAACTAGAAGACGTTCATAACATGAACATAAATTCAATGAGTTAGAACGATCTCATAGTTAATGGACATAAGTTGAAAATGAAATAGTTCACATTCCACTGATCCATAGCAAAGCATTTGAAACATTCCACCAAACTTTCTCCAGCAGAAACTTGTAATTATTTATTGTAAAAGGAATTCGTTCTTCTTACAATATACTCTCAAAAAATGCTTGGGAAAGAAGTCCCTTCTACATCCAAACTCTCCTTTATTTATACAAAAAAGAAAACCTTTGGGCTACCTCTTAATGACTTTTGGGCTTCCTCAACTTTTCAGTTCCAAATTTTTTTCCTGTAGTATGTGCTCATGATTTACACAATATATTACATTTTAAAACAAAAATATTTTAAAATACTTTATGAAGAGGGGCCCGCTTGGTCATTGATGAACTTTTTCCATGCCTGGGCCTCCGTTGCTATACCTTCAAATCTGGAGGGTTCAAGAAAATGAATATTTATCTCATATTTGGCTTCCTGGTTCCTTACCCCTTATATTCTTGCAGGACTGAGGCACAGCTGATCTTCTAACAGATAAATACTCACAGTTGCATGTGCCACTACATTCTTTAAAATGTGTTCATCTAGATCCTTTACTTGTTGGATCTCTTGCTCGTCTTCCTGGTATATGTTCTGTAGATGCTCTATAAAAAAATTATGCTCTGGTATTGCATCCAATATTTTCTTTGCCGAAATATGGCATCTATTATATGTAGCAAGCACCCTCCTGTAGTATTCAGCACATGCTCCCTTTTTTTTCTTTACAGTTTTCTTGAATTCTTCTGCAACATTGATTGCAAACTCCAATAAATCATATTCCTACTTTAAACTCTTCTGGTATTTAACTGGTAGCTCCATAGGAGATTCCTCATTTGTTACTATCCACACTATTCTTCCCATCAAAATCTCCAGAATCTCTTGAGATCTGTCCAAAAACTAAGACGTAGTGTCCAAAATTTCTTCTAATCTTCTATCAATTTGTAAAATATTACATCTTTCTTCCTCAATACACATTTTCAAATGGTGGATCTTCCTTCTCTGAGCTAGAACATGTTCTTTTAAAGGCTGGAAGTCTGTTTTCTATTCTATAGCATCCTTTAGGGATGCTGTCAATCAAGTATTCTATTCTTCCAAGGCTGCCACCTGTATTTGATATTGATTTTCTCTTTCTTCCATGGTGGCCTTCTCTGTTTCCAACTCAGCAATTCTACTTTGTAACTGGTCCTTCTCTACACGTAGATTTTCATAGGACACCTGAATGTCATTTTTCTCAGTTTTCAATACTTGATGCTCTAGCTGTAGCCTTTGTAATTCTGCTAAGTTGTTTTGAGCATCCTTCACTACAACAAATCCTGGAATTAGCATCCCATTTGGCATCCCTTTTTAGTTTAATTTTTTTTTACATTGAGTGGTCAAACTAGACGCTAAATGGGACGCGTCATGGACAAAACTTAAAGCGTCCCAAAAAACGTCTTTTTTAGCTTCCTAAATAGCATCCTTTATGACGTCCAAAATAGCGTCTCTTTTTTTGCTTCTAGAATAGTGTCCAACTTTGCTTCCTAAACAACATCAAGGTTTGCTTCTAGAATAGCACCCAACTTTGCTTCCTAAACAACGTCGAGGTTTGCTTCCTAAATAACATCCTTCTTTACTTCCTAGCGAGTGTCTGCTTTTGCTTCTTAAATGACACCCCTATTAGTGCCATATTTGAATCCTTAATAGCACCATGTTAGCATCCAAATTAGCATCCTTTTTTTCTACCACTTTAGCATCCCATTTTGCACCATGATTTACTTCCAAATATGTGCCAATTTTTGCTTCCAAATTTGCACCAATTTTTGCTTCCTTTTTTGCATCATGTTTTTCTACCAAAATTACGCCAAATAATTCTTCTATTGTTGCACCATATTTTGCTTCCTATGTAGCGCCATGTTTTGCATCCAAAGTAACGTCTTATTTTGCTACCATATCAATGCCATGTTTGGCTTCATCATTAGCGCCATGTGTTGCATCCTTTTTAATGCCTAGTTTTGCGTCTCTCATGTTTTGGTCACTAATTTAGTCATTTTTAGTATTTAACCTATATTATAATATCATTAGGGCATGGAGGAATCAAACCACCAACCTCCTGCTTGTAAGATAGGTGCTCTTCCATTGAGCTAGAACCCTTTAAGAATTTGAGAACCTAACTTACAGAGTCCTCTATAATGGTAAAAAGGATCAATACACAACTTTGAGTATCTAATGGTCGAACAAGGAAACAAAGAAAGAGGCTTTTGTAATACCAGAAAGGACACTTATCAATATCAACAGTGTTGCATGTATCAGAAGATGACAATGTAATAATACCAATTTGGTTACCTAAAATCATGTAGCTTGGGCATTCTGGTTATATCAGGACCTGATAAGCCATGTGATTAGCAATACACATTAGTGCATGCACATGACCAGAGAAAAAAGCAATGTTCCACCAGTATAGCTAGCAACCAAATTATGACAGCCTGGTTACAAACATGTAAATATCTTGCACCTTATTCTAGTAGACAGACAATTCTATTGTTGGTCCTAGCTACATGTGATTACATACGATATAAGTTATAACTTATGTACCAACATAGTTACCTACATAAGATCAGTTCTAACAAAGTGGGGAAACATGAGTGAAAACAAAGAGAGTGTGCCTTGAAATAGATTTTATATCATTGCAATGAATTGTGAATTGTCAATTCAAGCAGTTAAAAGCATGAGAATTGAGAATTAACTGCAGAAATGCATATGGGAAATATCATGAGTGCTATAAGGAAACTTAATTCCAATGTCTTTAAATATTTTTAAGGCGCAGCAAGAATAGACCACTCACTAAATATGTTAGGGGGTGGGGGTTGAAGGTATTATGGAAGGAATTTTCAGTGGAAACAACATATACTGAGAATATACAATATCTTCCTGAACATAAAAAATGGTGAGTACAAAAGAGTAATGTGGCTGAACTACACTGAGTGGATAATGGTAATCATTATGATGAGGGGATCAAAGGGATCAAAAAGAAAGTTTAGAGAAAAGACTAGTACCATTTCTAAAATACTGACCATTCCAAGAACTCCCTAGGAATGGTTTGTTGGTGTCCATTTCTTGTCATTTTCTGGGAACTTTTCTAGGTTGTATCCTTCAGCAGATGGGTCATTTCCATAAAACAAATGCAGTAACAATCATTTCATCCTATAAAGCATATTTTATGCCCTCATTTGGATATTAGGAAACGAGCTTAAAGTTTAAGAAAAACCAACAAGAAGCTTAGGTTAGTCTCACCTAATATATTGCTAGTAATCAAATACTTAATAGAAGTCAACTATGATAATTCATCTAGTTATCAATGAGAAGCTAAAGTTACAAGGATATAGATAGATATATGTACATATATGAGAACAAATTGGATACAATATGGTTGGATATGCATATATAAAAATACATGTAAAATATGTGTGAGCATGTAAAATACATGTATTTCCTAATATTTCCAGAGGTTTAACAAAGTATTTCCCTTGGATTAATGTATTTCCTAATAAAATTCTCTACAAAAATAGCTATTGACCCATTTTCCATTTTTCATATGGCATAGAGCTCCTATTCAAAATGTAAGCTCATAGCTTGGCCCAATGGAAGGGTGCTATCCTCAGTGGGGGTTATTGAATAGTTAAAAAATGTATAGCTATGTTTTTTTCAAAATAAGGCCCAAATACGTACAACTGACAAAGGTTTTCATAATTTCATATAAATAAATGTGTACCTCATGAATATGACCTCGCTTTTGAAAAATCCTATCCTCTTATGTTCCAACAGCCTGAATAAAATGCTCCACCTTGTCCAATATCACCTACATGATAAAATGTTCCACATTTTAGTGTGATACCAGCTTAGATAGAAATGCTAGTTGTATCCAAACCAATTAACACCCTTTCATTCGATGTTCAGTAATTTCAGACACAAGAGACGTCCTATAGCCTTAATAAAAATCCATGTTCATTTGAAATTTCAGAAAGAGAAAACATTATACAACTTTAATGCCAGCAATTGGATAAAGCTGGTCAAGATGAACTCAGTATCATTTCCATCAATCTGGGGACATGAGATCTTGCGATTCAAGTGATAATTAAAATTTCAAAGGCCACACAACTTCAGATTGCAAGATTTAGAAGACCAAAGTGAAAATACCACAATATCTAGTAACATATAGTGAAGTCCTTTGGTCAACATAATATTTGCCAACAAAAATTATATAATAAATCCAATCAGTGTCATAATACCTCGCCTGCATCTGTCAAATAGCCACCCATTGCACTGAATTCTTTCTTGTATACAGCCATGAGCAAATTAATTGAACCCTGTAAAATAGAAAATAGCCACCAACAAATTATCTTCCTGGAGAATATTGTCACAGAACCAAAATAGAGAATGTGAGCTATAAAAACAAATCTATAATAAACTGTCTACACACTAGAGATAATCGTGCTTAGAAGTTAGAACAACAATTAGCTTGGACATAAAAATATTCCAAGCATTTCAACTGAAATGAATTTCAGAACAGAATGTAAATTTAGATAATATTTATTTAGCGACTATTTAAGGAATTCAAATAGAATATAGGAGGTGTAACATCTCTACATACAAACCTCATGAATTTCCAATGTAAGCATGTGTGGAAGGAAATCATTGCCAACAAAGAAACAGATGAAGACAAAATCATCCACAACCCGTTCAAAATCAATCTCTATTGGAGGTTTTGGAATCTTCATATCGTAATCTAAATATTCATGTAAAACCCAGATGTTGACGAACTGCCAAATATTTGAGATATCAGAAACAAGTCAGATGTAAAAATAATAGTAAAAGATCCACATGATCTATAATAATATTGAAACTTGCTTTAATTATCATGACCTAAATGGGACTGTTATTAGTATTAAGGCAACCATACAACATTAACAAAAAGAAAAAATCTCCAAGCATGCATAACCAAAATCCTACCATAAAAAATTATACATATATTCGACTTACCTGATAAGGCTTTTTAGGATTAACATTTAGTTCACCACCTTTCTCATCAAAATCTCCTTGCTTTATTTTTGGTTGTCCTTCACATGCATTTGCAAAATGAAAAACCTGACCACAAAGGAAGCATTTGTCTTGTGTTCCAGGCATAACCACAATTTGCACAATTACATATATAAGAAAAGAGGCAATGTTATCATATTCCTCACACTATTTTTAAAGACTATAGTAAAAGAGATGACAATGCGATCTGAATGCATTTCAGTCATACAAACCTATCAGGAAATTTAAAAATTTAATCTTGAACAAAGGATGAGCATTAATTTCTATTTTTCATAAAGGACAAACTATTAAAAGAGAGTCTCTACTTTTGTGGGGATGATTTTGTCATTGACCATGCTTGGGTTTACCTTTTCAGTTCAGCCTTTACATGTTTTTTTATTTTATTGTACCTTCATTTGCATCTTTTCATCTTTAAGGAATTAGGAGTGATCTTGGCAATCTCATAGTCCAGTGTTGATTGGGCATATTTTTTAGTCCCATTCACCTATTCTTTGGTCATTTGTAGACATTAATAAAACTACTCCACTTTATCTTTATCTAAATAGGTAATATATTCATTGTAACATATCTAAAAGCAATAAGGTAGTGATAAAATATAGAAAATATGAGACTTATGTCATATAGAAGACTCCATTCTAAGGATCAATGCTCCACTAAAATGTAAAATCATATTATTGACCATGATAAAATACAGAGGAGGTGATACTTATGTCATATAGAAGACTCCATTCTAAGGATCAGTACTCCACTAAAATGTAAAATCATATTAATGACCACAACTATCTAAAAGCTATCAAACTCATGCATATAGTGCTAAGGAATCAACAAGGAAGTGTATAGAAGTATACACATATGGAACCTATGTTTTATAATCCCAAAAATTGAAATATAGCACCGTAAAAAGTGGAGATGACTTATTGAAAAAAATGTTGTGAACAAAGTTTTATGCCACATTACATATGGATTCCATTGAGAAAATGAGTCAGCTCCATTGGGTGTTGTAGTGGAACCTAGTCACCCCCAAAAAGAACTTAGTATTTATGGGATAGCATGAACTAAACTATAGGTAAAGTGAGAATTAAAACCTGCACAATAAATATGCTCACTATCAAGATATTTAATTGTTGAAACAACTTCTTATGTCATAATCATAGGATGTTTAGAGCAAAAGACTAGATTAACAGTTCCACACCATCATTTTTTGAAAGATAGGTGGAAAACACCCTGAAAAAAATCTCCTAGCTGTTCAGTTCCACTGAAAATGAAAATCCAGATCATAAAAGATACTACAAATATAGAACAACAACAACAAAAACCACTTTGCAGTCAATATAACAGTACTGAATTCTCTGGAACATTCTAAGTGAATTCTTGAGATAAATTACTTGACAGGTTTATCAGAACTTTATACTGGAGTCTGAGGTATGAAACAAGTTTATATTACAAAAAGGGTAAACTACTCCCCAACACCTCCCTGAGTCACACAATCAAGTCCTCTCAACCCCAAGCACTCCCTTGAGGACAATTAAATGGTTTGTATTGGCTGCTTCACAATAATCAGATAGATGATGATAGGGTCAATTGTACTCCCTCCCTTCTATCTATATCTTTGATGTTCAGCAGTAGTGTTTCCTCTCTCTATAGGGTTTACCTTTTCAGTTCACCCTTTACATGTTTTTTTCTTTTCTCGTACCTTCATTTGCATATTTTCATCTTTAAGCAATTAGGAGTGATCTTGGAAATCTCATAGTCAAATGTTGATTGGGTATATTTTCTAGTCCCATTGACCTATTCTTTGGTCATTTGTGGACATTAATAAAAATAATCCACTTTATATTTATCTAAATAGGCAATATATTCATTGTAACAAATCTAAAAGAAATAAGGTAGTGATAAAATACAGAGGAGATGAGACTTACGTCATATAGAAGACTCCATTCTAAGGATTAGTGCTCCACTAAAATGTAAAATCATATTAATGACCATGATAAAATACAGAGGAGATTAGACTTATGTCATATAGAAGACACCATTCTAAGGATTATGCTCCACTAAAATATAAAATCATATTAATGACGACAACTATCTAAAAACGATCAAACTCATGCATACAATGCTAAGGCATCAACACGGAAGTGTATAGAAGTATACACATATGCAACCTATGTTTTATAATCCCAAAAATTGAAATATAGCACCGTAAAAAGTGGAGAAGACTTATTGAAACAAAATGTTGTGAACAAAGTTTTAGGCCACCTGGCGTATGGATGCCATTGAGAAAATGACTCAGCTCCATTGGGTGTTGTAGTGGAACCTAGTCACCCCCAAAAATTACTTAGTATTTATGGGATAGTGTGAATGAAACTATAGGTAAATTGAGAATTAAAACCTACATAATAAATACGCTCACTGTCAAGATATTTAATTGTTGAAACAACTTCTTATGTCACAATCATAGGATGTCTACAGTAGAAGACTAGATTGACAATTCCACACCCTCATTTTTTGAAAGATAGGTGGAAAACCCCCGGAAAATAGTCTCCTAGTTGTTCAGTTCCACTGAATATGACAATCTGGATCATAAAAGATACTACAAATATAGAACAACAACAATAGAAACCACTTTGTAGTCAATATAACAGTATTGAATTCTCTGGAACATTCTAAGTAAATTCTTAAGATAAATTACTTGACAAGTTGCTCAGAACTTTATACTGGAGCCTGAGGTATGAAACAAGTTTATATTATGAAAAGGGTAAACTTTGCAAAAAGGATAAACTACTCCCCAACTCCTCCCCGAGTCACACAATCAAGTCCTCTCGACCCCAAGCACTCCCCTGGGGAGAATTAAATGGTTTGTATTGGCTGCTTCACAACAATCAGATAGATGATGATAGGGTCAATTGTACTCCCTCCCTTCTATCTCTATGTTTGATATCAATTCAGCAGTATCTTTTCCTCTCTTTATAGGGTTTACCTTTTCAGTTCACCCTTTACATGTTTCTTTCTTTTATTATACCTTCATTTGCATCTTTTCATCTTTAAGCAATCAAGAGTGATCTTGGCAATCTCATAGTCCAATGTTGATTGGGCATATTTTCTAGTCACATTGACTTATTCTTTGGTCATTTGTGGACATTAATAAAACTAATCCACTTTATCTTTATCTAAATAGGTAATATATTCATTGTAACATATCTAAAAGCAATAAGGTAGTGATAAAATACAGAGGAAATGAGACTTATCATCATATAGAAGACTCCATTCTAAGGATCAGTGCTCCACTAAAATGTAAAATCATATTAATGACCACAATTGTCTCCACTAAAATGTAAAATCATATTAATGACCATGATAAAATACATAGGAGATGAGACTTATGTCATATAGAAGACTCCATTCTAAGGATCAGTGCTCCACTAAAATGTAAAATCATATTAATTACCACAACTATCTAAAATCTATCAAACTCATGCATACAGTGCGAAGGCATCAACAAGGAAGTGTATAGAAGTATACACATATGCAACCTATGTTTTATAATCCCAAAAACTGAAATATAGCACCGTAAAAAGTGGAGAAGACTTACTGAAACAAAATGTTGTGAACAAATTTTTAGGCCACCTGGCATATGGATGCCATTGAGCAAATGACTCAGCTCCATTGGATGTTGTAGTGGAACCTAGTCACCCCCAAAAAGCACTTAGTATTTATGGGATAGCGTGAATGAAACTATAGGTAAATTGAGAATTAAAACCTACACAATAAATATGCTCACTGTCAAGATATTTAATTGTTGAAACAACTTCTTATGTCATAATCATAGGATGTCTAGAGTAGAAGACTAGATTGACAGTTCCACACCCTCATTTTTCAAAAGATAGGTGGAACACCACCTCAAAACAGTCTCCTAGCTATTCAGTTCCACTGAATATGACAATCCAGATCATAAAAGATACTCCAAATATAGAACAACAACAACAGAAACCACTTTGTAGTCAATATAACAGTACTGAATTCTCTGGAACATTCTAAGTGAATTCTCGAGATAAATTACTTGAAAGGTTGCTTGGAACTTTATACTGGAGCCTAAGGTATGAAACAAGTTTATATTACAAAAAGGGTAAGATTTGCAAAAAGGATAAACTACTCCCCGAATCCTCCCCAAGTCACACAATCTAGTCCTCTCGACCCCAAGCACTCCCCTGAGGAGAATTAAATGGTTTGTATTGGCTGCTTCACAACAATCAGATAGATGATGATAGGGTCAATTGTACTCCCTCGCTTCTATCTCTATGTTTGATGTTCAGCAGTAGTGTTTCCTCTCTTTATAGGGTCTACCTTTTTAGTTCACCCTTTACATGTTTCTTTCTTTTATTGTACCTTCATTTGCATCTTTTCATCTTTAAGCAATCAGGAGTGATCTTGGAAATCTCATAGTCCAATGTTGATTGGGCATATTTTCTAGTCACATTGACCTATTCTTTGGTCATTTGTGGACATTAATAAAACTACTCCACTTTATCTTTATCTAAATAGGTAATATATTCATTGTAACATATCTAAAATCAATAAAAGTAGTGATAAAATACAGAGGAGATGAGACTTATCATCATATAGAAGACTCCATTCTAAGGATCAGTGCTCCACTAAAATGTAAAATCATATTAATGACCACGATAAAATACAGAGGAGATGAGACTTATTTCATATAGAAGACTCCATTCTAAGGATCAGTGATCCACTAAAATGTAAAATCATATTAATGACCACAACTGTCTAAAATCTATCAAACTCATGCGTACAGAACTACCTGCAGTAAACTATATAGAACTTTGGTTAAAAATTCTTATTAGGTTTAGTAGGTAACGTGTCTCATGTTACTATTATCTGCATTATCCTATGGATCTTGATAGATATCCTCCCAAATATATTTGATTAAGTGCATAGTGCAGAGATATTTCATTATGCTACGGGGTTTGGTTTATGCATCTTATTGTTTTGGCGGTTATTTCATTCAGCTGAGTTTCCAAATTCTTCTTAATGTTTGCAGGTATCATTGGTTTTCTGTCTATATATATGGTGTGCAGCAACTAACCTAGGAGATCCTAGGAAAATTTTTGATCCTATAAAAGCTTCATACAATGATCCATTACCTGGATCTACTGCTTTTGTTGATGATGCAAATACTGAATCTGTAGGAGAAAAATTCCAGTCAGAGGGGCCCCTGGTGACTGTATTACCTGTAAAGGAATCGAGGATCCTAGATGAAAAGAAAAGTGGCTTCAACAATCTTTTATTGTTTTGGATTGTTAGTTGTGCATGTTTCCCTTTTGCTCATATATGCAAGAGTACTTGTTCCAAAAAACAATATTCAGAGCACCAAGTTTGTGATGATGGCAGGCTGTATTGCAGCCTATGTGAAGTGAAGGTACATTGTAAAGAGGTTCAAAAAATAACATATTTGTAATATAGAAAAGTCTATAGTTGATTTATATTCTGCAATATTTCAAAGAACAGAGCCGAGGGAATGGAGGATGATTCTTTTATGAAATTTTATATATTTGTCTTTTTCATTTGTGAGACAACTTGATGCGTACATCCTGACATTTGCATGCATAATTATGGAAATGTGCATGTGAATTCTACCTTTTGTGCATGCTGCTTAAACCTCATCTCCAATAGGCTCAAGAGAAGATTTCTAATTTACAAACCACAAGATCTACAATGGGAAATTGAATACCTACTTTGGAAATTTGAGCAGTCTGATTTTTCCACATTTGAGGTCTTCTTTTAATACCATAGTTCATCTTTGAAGTTCACCTCTAAATACTCTATCCTTCATTATCTACTAGAAACCATGCATCATTGCTAAGGCTCCGTATATCTTATATTGAAGGTGTTACCTATGGATTACACCATTGGAATATGAAAGAAACCAAATTTGTTTGATCATTTGTTATGTTGCATGGCATCTTATGTTCATGCTTATTTAGTATTGTGTATTTTCTTCATATAATTTGTTTGGGTAAACCCACATTACAATAAAATCTGAAGCTGAGTTTCTCAGAATATTTCCCTTCTCCCTATTTCCTTCCAGGAAATGTTTTGAAAATGGAAACACCTATGAAACTCCTGGCAAACATTTCTTGTCCTCTGGCTGGAAAATTGGTGTGCTTCTCTTTTTTCCTTTTTTGAGAATGTTGTGTTTCTTATAAAGATTGCTTCCCACCTACCTATCTGCACAAACACGGATGCACAAGCAATCCTGTAATTATGAAAGAAAGCCTGTAATATGAAAGAAGCATGCCCACAAGTGGTAAATCACAAGTGTCACTCAAGCACAAATGGATGCCAGCGAGTGCACACAGAAGCACATGCACAAGCAGTCAATCATTTAAGCAAGAAAGCTTGGTAACACAAGTATTTTGTTGTGTCTGTGCGTGTGTGACTATGTTTACTTCTATCATTGCCTGTAGATATATGATTTATAACTCTATGGTAGTTATAAGTTGTTCAAAACTTATTGTTTTATGATTTATAACTCTTTGAAATGGATTTTGGTCTTCATGTGCCTTGGTGTTCGAACATTCAATCATCTTACCAACTTGATGTAAAAGATTTTTGTTGCAACTTCAAAATTTGGTTTAGAATATTCAAATAAGCAATTTACTTCAAAGATAAGAAACATCAGTGCAGGCTTAATGAGCTGATGTGTAATGATGTAGACAGATACTATAAACTAGGTAGATTCCAGGAAGCATATCACTTTGCTAGTAAAAGTACGCACAAGGAGTCAAGGGTGTTATGGAGAGAAATTCCTATGGCTTGGGGTACCACAACAGATAGCTTGACTCAGGAAATCAATCCTTTCCAATATGCAATAGAAATCAAGTATCTAACACTAAAGGATCAGACCTTGTACCTTATTTCGGACGATTGAAGTAGATCCCCGTTGAGCTTTCCAACCTTAGCTTGAATTGATTAATCACTTCTTCAACAACAAGTAAGCAAGACAAGCATACTATATATATTGGTGTTATATCTATTCTACCATGTATAATAAACAATGTATAATCATTTGAAATCATCCATGGATAAAATATTCATTCAAACATTCATTATTTGACAGGAAAAGATATTTCTATTAATATAAAATCAGAATTACAATGGATACAACCTCTGTTAGCACGTCTGCGAATCGAAGAAAATAAATCCCCCACTTGGGCCTCCACCACCTCAATCCTCCATCTATCGATAGCAAGCTCACAAGCGAAAGGCAAGCTTGGGAAGAACACCAAAGTGCTCCAAGGGACAAAGGGATGCAGACTCAAGCACAAGTTCTGGCAACAATGGACTATAGTTTCTTTGCTCTCAATTCTCTTATATGCCTTCAATGTATCAAAGAGTTCCTTATAGAGCTTTTCAAAGGGGTAATGAAAGGTCGAATTTGAGCGATATCAAGGAATATGGAAGGCTAGGAGTCAAGTGAGTCGGATCCATGTCAAGGAAAACTCCAAAAGGATTTGGATTTTGTACACATCCCGATGTACGCGGTTTTAGTGGTCAAACCCGCGTATATACGTGATTAGGGGTTTAAAAGTCGCGTGTATCAATTTTCACATGTTTATAGGGATGGTATAGGAAACATCAAAGGACAAAAAATGGTCCAAGGGATCTAAGGAGTCTGCAGTGGGACAGGGGAAGGGCATACACGTGTGATTCACCTGGAGTGGTAAAATCAGCTATAACAGATGCCCCCTAATGTATGAGGTTAGAGGGGTCATACGATGGCCGAAATACATTATAACTCCATCCTAGAAGTGGAGTGATGAAGAATCCCAAATGGAAGACCAGTCACCCAATCAGCATAGTATAATGATACAACTCTACACATAACTGCAAATACATATAGTAGTCCCGGATACATAAGAGTACAATGGCCATGAATAGGCACGATACAAAATATCACATAAGTGGTCATCGCCATGTACAATATACATAGATTAGAATCTCCATGATGAAGATATACAAAGGATCATGATCTCCATAATGGCTAAAGATATACAATGGATCAAGATATCCATAATAGCTGGAAATGTTTGACATATACTGTAATCAAGTCATGAGAGCTGAAATATCATGAACACCGGCATGATCAAGGAGGTAGCATATAAGAGATGCCACCAATCTGGAAGGTCTTCTACACAAACCGCTACGAGTGCATGTCCTACTATGTGAATAGAGGTGTTGAGGTCGAACATAGTAGTCTATCATCTGATTACCGGTCATTGATGTATACTGTTAATAGACGCGAGATCACCCACTGATAATGAAAATGGGAATCAAGGTACGAGTGAAAACTAACAAGTGTGAATAAATGTGTTGAGGTCGAACACTTGAGAGGATCCACTAATTAGGGGACATTGATGTATTCCCAAAAGACTTTTGATGGCAGGATAACCTACCACTGATGACTGCAAGTCTCAAGGCACTCAAAAATGACTCTAGATTCCAATCCCAGAATAAATGATCTAGAGTCGATGGGATGAAATCCGTTGGAAGGAGGGCATTAAGTCATCCCCCATCATCCAACATGAGGTACTCAGCAAAGCTGTATAATGTGGAAGGACTAGATCATAAGGTGCACAAACCAGTAAATGTACCAGGAATGGCCGACATGCAAAGTCAAGATAACTAAGGAATGGTTGACTTAGGTTTCAACTTCCTCTGAACAAGAGCATAACAGCAAATGGTGACTGAATGAAGGCAGCATAGACCTCTTGACCGCATCTACACAATCCTTAAAGATCGACGGCTAGAAATAAATCGTTCTTAAGATTTTTTGGGCTGTAGAAAGCCCAGATAAATGACCACCACATGCCCCTCCATGGCAATCATTCAGCACTACCTCGGTCTCTTCATGAGTCAAACAACGATGTAAAATGGAATCTACCCCACGACAATACAAAGTGTTATCCACTATGAGGTCATTCTTAGAGATGTGACGTAATCGTCGTCGTTCATCCCATGAGAGGTGAGTAGGGACCTTCAATGTTTGTATATATATAATGATATCCCCATACCATGGGTCTAAATTTGATATTAAGAAGATGTGCTCATCGATAAACGTATCTTCACAAACCAACTCCTCGGCTTCACTTGGGAAATCCGATATAAGCTCTGCAAAAATTAACGATTTCTTTGATTTTGCCGAAACAAACTTGAGATCGAGTTCTTGCAAGATGACAATCCATTTATTATATTTTCCCCCAATCATCCTTCGAGTGAGGACGAATTGAAACCGATTGACCCAGGCAACAACCAAGGTCTTGCAATGGAGAATATAATGTCTCAACCATTGAACCGCATGTATGGTAGCTAAGGCAAGCTTCTCAACATGGGAATAATGGATCTCCACATCAATAAGACTCTGGCTCAAATAGTATATGACATGCTCTTGGAGCTCCTCATCCTCTTGAACCAAAACCATACCAATCGTCTCCATGAATGCAGCCACATAAAGTAGAAAATAACGGCTATAGTCCGGGGGACTAATCACCAGGGCCGATGCTAGGGATCGCTTAAGTGCATCAAAGGACTCCTGGGCTCACTCATCCCAAAAAAAGGTGGTGTCCTTCTTCAAAAGATGCATGAAGCCTCTAGTCAAATTGGCAAAATTGACAATGAATCTCTGTAAGAAGTTTTCCATGCCTTGCAAACATTGAAGATGACGAATATTTTTCGGGGGAGACAACTGAGGTATTGCCTCAACCTTCAAAGGGTCAACTCGTATACCCTCTTTAGAAACAATGACTCCTAATAAGTGACCTGACTTCACACAAAAGATGCACTTGTGAGGATTTAACCTGATCAAATAATGGAAACACCTTTCGAATACCAATCTCAAATGATAGGAATGACGCATTCTCAAATGAGGATGAGTAGCAAGGTCATCCAAAAACACTTTGATGATCGATTTGAGATCATGGAAGATCAAGGTCATAGCCTGCTAAAAAGTAGCTTCGGCGTTCTTAAGGCCAATATGCATTTTCTGATATGCAAAAGTTCACCAAGGATAAATAAATGCAGTCTTATGTTGGTCCTCAGGTTTAATTTGTATCTGATTGTATTCAGAAAAGCCGTCCCTAAAGGAAAAAACCTTGCTACCCGCACACTCATCCAAAATATGATCGATAAATGGTGTGGGGAAATTGTCCTTAGGACAGGCACGATTCAAATCACGGAAATTAGTACATATGCGAATCGCTCCCTTCTTCTTATCAACCGGAACGGGGTTTGAAACCCACTCCGTCAAGGGAACGGGATAGATAAAACATGATTTCAACAGTTTCCCTATCTCTTCCTTAATCACAGGTGCTGTCCTAGGATTCACTGCACACAAGCGTTGTCGAACAGGCTTAGCATTGGGATAAATCTTAATCTCGTGTTCAACAATGCAAGGGTCGATACCTAGCATTTCATTGTAAGACCAAGCAAAGATATCACAAAATTATTTAAACAACTCAGTGTATTCTTGAATCTCAGCATGAGAACATTCTGCCCCAATACAGACATTCTCTATCCTGCCAGGATCGCGAGAGATATTGATAGGAATTGTTGGAGATGTATTTTCCATGTTCCCATTAGCCATTGGACTAGGAGAGCTTAATGGAACCATGGGACTACCAATTCTCTCACTAAGAACCTCCATAAAGTCCTCATGCTCCAAGCGGTCAAGCTCGGGAAGAAAGTAAGATCTATGATGGAGCTCTTCCCATGGTGGCTCAACTCCCGACATGGCCTCAATAATCGCTTCATCTGAAGGAAAACCACTATCAAGGTAGTCGTGCATGTGAGAATACTATACTTCCCATGCAGGCAGCACATAAGGGTCCTCCTCCTCCATCCACGAAGAGGAAGGACCAAGCTCTGCAACACACTCAAGGTTAGCTTGATAAGATACCATGGTTGCAGGCAACGGCACATCTGTTATGATGGGATCACTCGAAGTGCTCGATGTAGGAAGAATCCAAGGATCTTCCATTAGAAGAAAATTTCAACTCAAAATGGGCCTCTTAAAATGAACTGATAAAATAATAGTTAAAATAATAAAATAATATTTATTAATTTTGGAGGAAGAAAAGAAAAAAACTACTTTTTGTTTGTATTTTTGACATATCTCCCTGTGTTTATACTCAAATTTAGATCGGGAGAGCTCGTTGGATGCATAATTTAATTCCACATCCAACGAGCTCTCCCGATCGAAATTTGAGTAAAAACACAGGGAGATATGTCAAAAATACAAATAAAAAAGTAGTTTTTTTATGATACCTATCCCCAAATTTATATTAAAAAAGTGTTTAAGACCTATATGGTATTTCAAATTTAAAGCAATTTCATTGGCTAACACATGATCACATGGAATTTGAATAAAAGTTAAAAGGCCCATTTTGAATTGAAATTTCCTCTAATGCATATGACTCGTGCAAAAAGACACCGATTTCACAGATGTCGGGGCCTCACCGGAACTAGAACCTATCATAAGGATAGGTGCAGGACAACTAAAGCTTCCCATAAGGGATGGATACATGCCCACACCCACACTCCCAGTTGTTGGGTGAGAGTGCTCTATAGTCAGGATTGAAGCTCCCGAATATGCGATAACTGACAGATTCTTGAATGGCGTTTGATCAATCGTAACTATTTTCCCATTAAATGGAAAGCATACAACATGAAATAGGGAAGAAGCTACGGCTTGCATACTGTACATCCAATTCCTACCCAGCAAGAGATTGTAGTCAAGGGGCGCATCAACCACCTCGACCTCTATCACAATGGTCTTCCCTCCCAAACGGACCTTAAGGGATGGAAGGATCCTGTGTGGCCTAAGCGATCTCCCATCAAACGCAGCTAACATGGTCATAGACTTAGATAACTCAGGGGAACCTAAACCCTTCCAACACGATAAAGACATCACAGAAGTAGCAGCACCTTCATCAATCACAGTGCGCTTGACGATCATGTTAAGACATTCTACGTGAATCAAAAGAGACACATAGTAAGACAAGCGAGGTTGAAGTCCTGCGGTTTCCAATTTAATCACGGAGGAAGAATTATCATCATTCACACCAAGGTCCAAAAGCAAAGCCTTCCTTTGTGAAGGAAAACTATGAAGCACTTCTAGTGTAGACATCGTATAAGGAGTGTGGCCCAAATCCTCAACAACAAAATAGTTTAGGGTGGCTCGAGCATTATGATTGTGCCCTGAACGCTTAAGGACTCCCTTAAGAATGCGAGGTGAAGCTTCAGGTTTATCCACAAGTTTTTCAATATGCAAAGGAGTCCCTGGTGGATCAGGTTCCTTACCTAGGTTGGGTTGTGATGAACCATAGTCCTTCGCACGGGTCACAACCTTCGCAGCTCGTACCATGTTAATGCAACCACGACCACTACCCTCTGGCGGATTTTGATCACCACCAAACTGATCATGGGTCCTTGAGTCCATGTTTTGATTGTGAGGTAAAGGGTTAGTCAACACAACTAGGCCATATGCTAAGAATCTCGAGGCCTCATCGAAACGAGGGCACAAGTAAGTGAGGTGATCTTCCTTACACAAATTGCAAGGAAATTTAACCTTACATTTAGCTTGCTTTTCCCCCCAGCATTACGGGCGTTCTTGTCATTATTATTAGCATTTTCATTCCTATTCCCACCCTTACGATTCTTCTTACCCTTATTTTTATTCCGTCCGGGTTGTTGGTTACCCTTCTGGTCCGACAATTGCGCTGAAAGCACACTCGCCATTTGGGTGGGTTGAGATGAAGCCATGGCTTATCCCAAAGCAAATTGACTGACTTGTTTCACAACCGAATCCATAGGTTTAGCACTCGCACAACCAACAATGCCATTGGTATGTGGTCGAGGTTTAACTTTGGGGTCGAAACTAGAATGCGGAGCATTGGGAATGATCTCATATAACAAACTGGATTGAGCATAAATCAAATCCAGTTCCTGCGCCCTAAAAATGGCTTGTTCCTCATTTTTCACTCCGGATGTGGAAACATCCTTCACTATATAAGGCAATAATGACTTAAGGAACCATTCGAGGAGGAATTCCAGCGGTATAAAGGCTTTAATCAACCTCTTCTGTCTATGCCACTCTTGGATATGGTCTGAGATATGTGTGGATCTATCCTGCCAAAATGTCGACAAGAGTTCCGTACTAACGTTGTAACACACTGGCAGCTAGAAGTGGTTAATAAAATTCATCAGTAGGTCATCGAACAAAGCGAATGCCCCCCTAGGTAGCTCTATATACCATTTCGTGGCAGGCCTTGTAAGGGTCCATTGAAACAGCCTTAAGCGGATTGAATCCTGGTGTAAGGAATTTGAAGAGCACA
The DNA here is from genome assembly GCA_001517045.1 of Pseudotsuga menziesii. Lineage (NCBI taxonomy): Eukaryota > Viridiplantae > Streptophyta > Pinopsida > Pinales > Pinaceae > Pseudotsuga > Pseudotsuga menziesii. Next base: position 41,079 of record LPNX011157848.1, read on the forward strand.
ATAGGTGAAAGGTAGTAACATGTTCACTCGGATCCTCTCCCATTTTTCCCTTGAATTTGGGTATGTCTGAGGGAAGCTTAGTAGGGATAGCCGGCCAAGTCGGGTCATGAGCTACAGGATCGTTCGTCAATCTCGACAAGTCAGGAAGATTCAGCATCGCGAGGAAATGGAGCCTAGGATGAGTAGTTCAATGGACCACTCCCTGATAGTTCTTATTCACATAGGTCTGATTACCATAACCACCATGGCCTTAGCCATAGTGCCCTCCTCCTGTTTGACCCATATAGGGTGGCATGGAAGCACCATAGTGTGGTGTACCTTGACTATTCAGAGCTACAAAGCTATAATTTGGAGAGTAAGTGGGTTGTTGATACCCACACCCATAAGGTGAAGAACCCTGTCCATACTGTGTCCCATAATAAGGTCCATAAGTCATCTCATGAGATGTGTCATGAGACACTCTATAAGTAGGGATATACGCTCCGGAAGTAGGAATATACATTCTAGAAGTAGGAATATACACTCCAGAAGTAGTAATGTGACCTCTAGAAGTATGAACATGACCTCCCAAAACAACGGGTTGTATGTGAACCTAAGACACAACCGGTCGAGTAACAGTAGTATGGACATGACTCGTAGCAATGTTTCGGCCCGAAGGACGACGTAAATGAGGTAAAGGGTGAAAATTCGAAGAACTAGGGACAGAGGATGAAGGGAACTGTGTAATTATGAATGTGTTGTTCCCTATAGTCACTCGTCTCAGATCTGGTATCCTAATAGGATCACTAGCCCTAGGCCTAGCAGGAATATGTGATGTAGCTTCCACCACTGGGATGGAAGATGCAATGTGACTTGTGCTCCCAAACCTCTCTGCATGGTAAGGAATGAGAGTGCCCCCATGCATAGTGTTAGGCTCAAACTCAAACTCGACATGAAACACCAAATCATGTGTGGGAAAACCAGACATACCATAACTACTGCTCGCGAGTTCAAAATGAGTCTCATCATCCTCCGGCATTCCGTACCGGTGATGCGTCAATGGGGGATCAACACTAGAGTAAGTAGGTCTATCATGAAAAGTACCTATCTTAGAAATCACATGACCTAACTCATTCAAATCAGGTGAAGGATCATAGTTAGGAGTAAACTCCCCATCTTCCACTTGAATGGGAGAAGGTGGTTCAGGAATACCTTCAACCTGGTCTCCCATCGTGTGTGAATCAATGTGCGAAGTAGTCTCCCTAGACTGTCTATCACTCTCTCCCAAAGGAGGAGGAAATGTAGAAGGTGGAATTCCTGCTAAATGACGAGAACGGAGAGGTGCCACACCCAAATCCATAATGACTCAAAAAAAATATAAAAGACTCTCTAATTACGCAAACCCTAGGAAAGCTAACGTGCACATAGCATATACCAATAAAATCTAAAGCCAAACACAAGAAATCAAGGGTAGGATAAGTGAGCTCTCGAATGAAGCAGGTATGTCTCTCCTAGGAGAGGCTTGAGACTCCCATACACAACAAGTGGAGGTATGTAACAAATTATTGTGGCCCTCAACTTCAACGCGTAAAGAGACTATGCTGTCCGACCCCAACCTGGCTGGGACACCCGCGGAATAACCCCTGCAGAGTACCCCCTCGATATCCTAGGTAAGGCCACTAAGGTCACCTTAATATAATAAATGCTCAGGTGGATAGTCGCAAGCGGGATTGACCATATGGGCAAGGTAGCAAAGCCCGAAACTCTTGAAAGAGCCCCCAGATATGAATACAATCCTGGAAATATCTCCGGTGTTACTTAGTTATGACTAGGGGTCATCCCAATCAATAACCGCTCACACTGCCTCGTGATTAACTCCCTTTTGAGAGGAGGATCCTGAGAAACACTGGTTATACCAAGGAATTTCACACACTCATCTGGACAGACACATACATGTTGTTGTTTAGTGGTCTTGGAGAATTTACTCACAATGAACTATTCCAAGACCCTAAAACCTAATCTTGTTGGTGAACCCTATCAAATAAAATAGTGTAGTTCATTTGAATTAAGCGTTGATTTTAATTGGATTTATTACTCAAAAGAGGTCTATGGTCGTGCAACTAATGGCGCTATGACACAACATGAAGCAAAATGCACACCTAACAATCAATGCAAATGCATTGTGTCCATGAAAAATAGGGTATGCTACTACGTGAAATGCACAATTTTCTTCAAATGTTAAATGCAAACTTTCCTATATGAAATCCTGACTAATACTCCAAAGCAAATCTAGTGCAAGTATTATGCAAGATGCAATGCATAATGATAAGCAAATATTTTTGTATTTTTTGAAATAAGAATGAGATGCTAAAGCAAAAGAATGGTTCTACAACCCCCAGACTCTACAAGTAGCACTCAAGCAAAGTACTCCGGTAAAATAAATCTAATGCACTAATCCCAAAACAAAAAATCGAAAATGCAATGACAAGAACATTCTTCAAAAAAGAAATTTTACCCTAAAAAAAATTTCTTTGGTCAGAAATAGAGGTGTATACAGACTCTAGCAGTATCAAAGGAGACTCAAAAATCATCTAAATTCACCCAGCAACAATCAATCTTCCTCTAGAAGGAAAAACTAAGGGAATACGTGACTGTTCACAATAAACCCGCGTGTGTACATGGAAATAGCAGTGAAACCCACGTATATACGCGACCGTGAGTTAAAAACTCGCGTACATGAATAAAGGTGCATAAAAATAAAGGAAAATAGAAAATCCGAGACAAACTTCACACCAATCAGACACTACCAGGAAAACATGCCCCCAGACACGACACAGAAACAAGAGAAAAAGAGCAATTCAAAGTCATTGAATGCCGATAGAAAATCCCCAAAGGATAACTAATAGGAACTCCCTAGCGGAGTCGCCAATTCTGTTACGGAGATAAATTGCTATAGCTTGGGGTACTGCAATAGATAGCTTGACTCCAGAGATCAATCCTTTCCAATATGCAATAGAAATCAAATATCTAACACTAAAGGATTAGACCTTGTACCTTAATCCAGACGGTTGAAGTAGATCCTTGTTGAGCTTTCCATCTTCAGCTTGAATTGATTAATCACTTCCTCAACAACAAGTAAACAAGACAAGCATACTATATATATTGGTGTTAGATCTATTTTAGCATATATAATCAACAATTTATAAGCATTTGAAATCATCCATGGATAAAATATTCATTCAAACATACATTATTGGACAGGAAAAGATATTTCTATTAATATAAAATCAGAGATTACAATGGATACAACCTGTGTCGGCACGTCTACGAATCGAAGAAACTGAATCCCCCACTTGGGCCTCCACCACCTCAATCCTCCATCTCTCGATAGCAATCTCACAAGAAAAAGGCAAGCTTGGGAAGAACACCAAAGAGCTCCAAGGGACAAAGGGATGCAGACTCAAGAACAAGTTCTGGAAACAATGGACTATAGTTTCTTTTCTCTCAATTCTCTTATATGCCTTCAATGTATCAAAGAGTTCCTTATATAGCTTTTCAAAGGGTTAATGAAAGGTCCAATCCGAGTGATATCAAGGCATATGGAGGGCCAAGAGTCAAGTGAGTCGGATCCATGTCAAGGAAAACTCCAAAAGGATTTGGATTTTGTACACATCTCGATGTACGCGGTTTTAGTGGTAAAACCCGCGTATATACGCGATTAGGAGTTTAAAAGTCACGTGTATCAATTTTCACATGTTTATAGGGATGGTCTAGGAAACATCAAAGGACAAAAAATGGTCCAAGGGGTCAAAGGAGTCTGCAGCGGGACAGGGGAAGGCCATACACGTGTGATTCACTTGGAGTGGTAAAATCAGCTATAACACAGGGGGTTAGCTCAACTGTTTGTTCCTAATGTTGCAGGGTTCTGTGCCAGTAGGAGCTCAATTTGAATCTTCCAGACAAGGCACACTAGTCTATGCCGATGGATTTACTAGGGATGCCATCCACGAATGTGGGGAAGCAATTCTTGGCTTTCTCCATGAGGTTTTCCTTGGAAAAAATAGATAGGTGAAAGGTGGTAATGCTTTTGACCTTAAAGCTATACATATTTGCTCAATGCATGCGAGAGTGTCAAAATATAAATAAACTACCCAACAACTTTTAAGAAGAAAAAATTGCAAAGTGTACTAGTCAAAGCTGATGGGTTTACTAGGGATGCCATACACAAATGTGGGGAAGCATCACTTGGGTTTTCCAGTGAGGTTTTCTTTGTAAAAAAAGTAGGCAAAAGGTGGTCATGAATTTGACCTGAAATCTATACATACTTGTTCAGTGCATAAGAGAATGTTGAAAATATAGAGCAACTAAAAAGCAACCTTAAGGAAAGAATGATATCAATAATTTTAGAGCATGAATCATTTACTAAAAGCAACAACATTCTTAAGACTAGGAGAACATTGCATTCCTAAGTCTATCCAGATTTATACTCACTGGGACACCCATACCTAAGTTCACCTAGACTTCTCCACACCTATATAGAGACACTTCTCAACACTTGAAGGAAATCACACAAATTAATGCAAAAAAGCACACGGATTTGAAAGAATGGAAGACACTATTGTTTTCAATATGGAGGGCAAAGTGGTTCAAATTTTCGAAATTGATGTTTTTTTAAACTATTTGTTTCTATTTTAGGCTTTAGGTTGTGGGATCCATTAACATCTAGTCAGAAAATTTAAGTAGCAATTTTGTAGTGGAACCTGCTACGAAACATCTGGAAACATCTACCAACTATTCCCACACAGGAAACATATCCTGTACAAGGCAGATCAAGATGTTTAATGTTTGGTTACATACCGAGAAAAATATATCAGCTATATGATTGGCACTATAGTTTCTAAAAAAATTTCATTCCAAACTCTTGAAAAGATGGAATCTGGGTACAATGTTGTCTTGCAGTTATTGCTAATTTCTCTGAACTGTTATAAGTGTTTTTAACTTTTTTGCATGTGCTTTTCTGTGTACGGAACTTGTATATCCAGGAATATTTCATTAAATTTGTTAAATTGATTGTTATCATGTCTTCATATGACATGCCAACCATATGGAAACGTTCCAATTTGATTCAAACATAAAATCGAGACTTGAAAACCAAATGGCATATTTGAGTTCAAATGACAATATAGATTTTAACATTGTAATGTACAAATCATCTCTACAGAGTCGAGTTTAGAAAACAGATGTCATTTTTTGTAGCACTAATCTTCATATGAATCCCATTAAATGCAGCCCACTTATACTCGGTTTCACGCCTGCTGGGGTTTGAACCTGGGTCATTGGCGTGCCAATTTCACATCACCACAGCCCAAAATACAATAGACATCAATTTTTATAATTACTTCAGATTAAAACTGTGTTGAATCGTCTTTTCAATTTGACAATGGTATAAACGAAACCTAGAATAAATTAGTGGTGACCTTGTGGTCAGAATTTGGCTGTAAAATTATGGGAAATGCTGAAAATTGCTAAAATAAATTGGAAATGCCTTGGGAAACTAAAAGTGTTGTCTGGAAATCTCAGAAGTGTTGTAGCCAATGAAAATCAACATTGTTGAACCCTAAAAAAGGGTATATATTGCCAAAGAAAAGGTAGCAATCTTGAGGAGGTCCAAATTTGGTGCCAAAGAATATCCCCAGCAGTGCTTTGCAAGGCTGATTTGGTAAGAAGGAACTCAACAATGTCTTCAATATTGGTTGGTTTTCATGGATATTGCTAAAGGATGGAGTAATATTGATTAAATGGCCCACTTTATTGAAGCAATCGAGTAGAAGAATCTTCGGATTTCTTTTGTTAAATTTTATAACATGCAGATCTGATTTGATTATGTAGCAGATGTTATAGCGGATTTCACCACACTAGGTGAATCACACATTGTATGGCCTTCCCCTGTCCCGCTGCAGACTCATTAGCCCCTATGGACCACTTTTTGTCTTTTGATGTGTCCTTGATCATCCCTAAAAACATAAGAAAAGTGACATACGCGGATTTTTCCCCGATAACCATGTACATACGCGGATCTGACCCCTATAGTCACGTACGTCGAGATGTGTGCATAATCCAAATCCTTTTGGATTTTTCCTTGAATTGGATCCGACTCATATGACTCCTGGCCTTCCATATGCCTTGAGATCGCACTGATTCGACCTTTTAATATCCCTTTGAAAAGCTATATAAGGAACCCCTTGGTACATTGAAAGCATAAGAGAGAATTGAGAGTAACGAAACTATAGTCCATTGTTGCCAGAA
>LPNX011157848.1:47551-99133 GCA_001517045.1 Pseudotsuga menziesii
AAATCCACTGGGGAGTTCCTAGTAATTGTCCTTTGGGGGTTGGTTTCTTGGCATTTAATTTATTTGAATTTCTCTCTCTCTCTTGTTTCTATGTCGGGTATGGGGGCATGTATGCCTGGTAGAGCCTGACTGGTGTGAATTAAGTCTCAGCCTATCTATTTGACTTGGATTTGTGCATCTTTTTCTTCCTGTATGCGGGTTTTTGTCTTACAGTCGCTTATACACGTGGTTTCCTCTGGTATTTCCACGTATACACGTGGGTTTACTACGCACAGTCGTGTATACTCTAGTTTTTACCTTTTTGTGGAAGATAGTGGATTGCTGGGTGAATTCTGTTAGTTGCTGAGTCTTTTTTGGCACTTCCTGAGTCTGTTAATACCTCTGTTTCTGACCAAAAACGTTTTTTTTAGCCTAAATTTTTTCTTTTAGGAAAGTTCTTGTCATGGCATCTTTGATTTTTTGTTTGAGATTAGTGCATTAGAGTCCTTTTACCTTAGTGCTTTGCTGGAATGTTGTTTATGTGTGCTTGCAGAGTCTGGGGTGGGTAGAATCATTCTTTTGCTTTTTGTATCTCTTTATTTTCAAAAAATCCAGAAACATTTGCTTATCATTATGCATTGCATTTTGCACTTTGCATTGTACTTGCACTAGATCTAGATTTGCTTTGGAGTAATAGTTAGGACTTCATATAGGGAAAGTTGCATTCAGCATTTGAAGAAAAAATTGTGCATTACACGTAGTATGCATACCCTGTTTTCATGGACACAATGCATTTGCATTGATTGTTAGGTGTGCATTTTGCTTCTTGTTGCGTCATAACACCATTAGTTGCACGGCCATATCCTATTTTTGAGTAATAAAGCCAACTAAAATCAATGCTAAAATAAAATGAATTACACTCTTTTCTTTTCTAGGGTGCACCAAAAAGCTTAGGTTTTAGGATCTTGGAATAGTTCATTGTAAGTCAATTCTCCAAGATCACTAAACAACAACAACTAGGTGTCTGTCCAGGGAGTGTGTGAAATCCTTGGTATAACCATCATTCTCAGGAAGCTCCTCTCAAAAGGGAGTCAAGCACGAGGCAGTGTGAGCGGTTGTTGATTGGGATGACCCCTGGTCGATAACTGTGTAGCACCGGCGATATAGACAAGATTGTATTCGTATCTGGGGGCTCTTTTGAGAGTTTCGGGCTTTGCTACCCTGCCCATATGGTCAATCCCTCCTGCGACTGTCTGCTTGAGTGTTGATTATATTGAGGTGACCTTAGTGACCTTACCTAGGATATCGAAGGGGTACTTGTAGAGGTTATTCTGCATGTGTCCCGGCCAGGTTGGGGTCGGACAGCACAGTCGCTTTACATGTTGAAGCTGAGGGCCACAATAATTGGTTTCGTACCTCCGCTTGTGGTGACAAGGGCCTCTCAATCCTCTCCTAGGCGAGACATACCGGCCACATTCGGGAGCTCACTTATCCAGCCCTTGTTTGCTTTCTTTTGGCTTTAGATTTTATTAGTGATTGTTCTGTGCACGCTAGTTGGCCTAGGATTGACGTAAATAGAGAGTCTTTGCTATTTTTTGAGTCATTGTGGATTCAGGTGCGGTTCCACACCGTTCTCGTCATTTAGCAGGACTTCCGCCTTCTACTGATCCTCCTCCTTTGGGAGAGGGAACTAGACAGTCCAGGCAGACTACATTACACATTGATTCACACACCATGGGAGATCATTCAGAGGATACATCTGAGACACTTCCTCCTCCCATTCGTGTTGACGATGGGGATTTTACACTTACTTATGATCCTTCACCTAACCTAACCGAGTTAGGACCTGTGATTTCTGAGATAGGAGCCATGCATGATAGACCTATTCATTCTAGGCCTAACCCCTCATTGACACATTACCGGTATGGAATGCCAGAAGACGTCGAGACTCACTTTGAACCTGCCAGCACTAGCTACGGTGGTTATGCTACGACTGGTTTTCCTATGCATGATTTGGCATTTAATGTTGAATCCAACTTCGAGCCTAACACTATGCCTGGTGGCAATCCCATGCCTTACCTTGCGGAGAGGTTTGGGAGTACTAGTCACATTGCACCTTCCATCCCAGTGGTGGAAGCTACATCTTATATACCTCCTAGGTCTAGAGTTAGTGATCCCATAGGGATACCAGGTTCCAGATGAGTGACGATAGGCACTAGTACATATCTTCTTACAGAGATTCCTTCGTCCTCGCTTTCGAGTTCTTCAAATGTAAACCCTCCACCTTACTCATGTGGTCCTTCAAGTCGGCACATAGCTACGAGTCAGATCTGTACTGCGATTATTAGACCAATTTTGTCTCAAGCCTACATACCACCCGTGGTTTCAGGAGGTTATGTTCATGTTTCTAGAGGTCAGATTGCTACTTCCACGACATATATCCCTACTTCCAGTATGTATATTCCTACTTTCGGAATGTATGTACCTACCTATGGAGTGTCTCATGGGGCATCGCAAGCGATGACCTATGGACCCTATTATGGGACGCAGTACGGACAGGTCTCTACACCTTATGGAGGCGGGTATTCACAACCTGCTTATTCTCCCAATTGTGGCTTTGTAGCTCCTACTAGTCAAGGTCCACCTCATTATGGTGCTTCCACGCCACCCTATACGGGTCATACGGGAGGAGGTCACTATGGCCAAGGTCATGGTGGTAATCAATCCTATATGAACCAGGGAGCGGTCCATAGACCTCATCATCCTAGGCTCCCTTTCCTCGCAACACTCAATCTACCTAACTTATCGAGACTTACGAATGATCCTGTGGCTCATGACCCGGCTGTCCCTACCAAGCTTCCTTCGGATATACCTAAGTTCGAAGGCAAACCAGGAGAGGACCCGAGCGAACACATTATGACATTCCACCTATGGTTCTCTTCGAATTCATTGCATCAGGACTCAGTCCGTTTGAGACTATTTCAACGCACCCTCACAGGGCCTGTGGCGAAATGGTATATAGAGTTACCTAGGGGTGCCTTTACCTTGTTCGACGACCTTGCGATGACTTTCCTTAATCACTTCCAGCTACCGATGCGCTATGATGTTGGTACTGAACTCTTATAGACATTTCAACAAGATAAAGCCACCCATATTTCTGATCATATTCAATAGTGGCGTAGACGGAAGAGATTAATTAAAGCCTTTATACCGCCGGAGTTCCTCCTTGAGTGGTTCCTCAAATCTTTATTGCCATATATAGCGAAGGATGTTTCCATATCTGGAGTGCAGAATGAGGAACAAGAAATATTTAGGGCATAGGAACTAGACTTGATCTATGCTCAGTCTGGTTTGTTATATGAGATTATACCTAACGCTCCTCGTTCTAGTTTTGATCCCAAGGTCAAACCTGGACCACATGCCGATGGCATTGTGGGTTGTGCAAGTAAGAAACCTGTAGGTTCGGTTGCAAAACAAGTAGCTCAGTTGTCAATCAACCAATCTACCTCGGTACATGCTACGGCTTCGTCTCAGCCTGCCCAAACGGTGAATGTACTTACTGTACAATCGTCGGACCAGAAGGGTAACCAGCAACCCGGACGGAATCGAAAAAAGGGTAAAAACAATAATAATAAAAAGGGTGGGTATAAGAATGAAAATGCCAATAATAATGACAAGAACAATAAAAATGCTGGGGGGGACAAGCAGACTAAATGTAAGGTTAAGTTTCCTTGCAAGCTATGTAAGGACGATCACCTCACTTACTTGTGCCCTAGGATGGATGAAGCTTCAAAGTTCATAGCACAGGGCCCAGCTGTGTTAATGAACCCTTTACCGCATAACCAAAATATGAACTCGAAGTCCCATGATCAATCTAGTGATGAGGATCCACCTGGGACTAGTGGTCGTGGGTGCATTAATATGGTCCGTGCTGCAAAAGTTGTGACACGTGCGAAAGATTATACTTCGTCACAACCCAGCCGAGGCAAAGAACCTGATCCACCAGGAACTCCTTTTTGCATTGAGAAACCTGTGGATAAACCTGAAGCTGCACCTCGCATTCCTAAGGGGGTACTTAAGCGTTCAGGGCATAACCCGAATGCCCGAGCCACCCAGAACTATTCAGTTGTCGAGGACTTGGGTCATACTCCTTGTGCGATGTCTGCATTGGAGGTGCTTCAGAGTTGTCTGTCGCAAAGGAAGGCTTTGCTTTCCGCTCTTGGTGTGAATGGTGATGATTCTTCCTCAGTGATAAAATTTGAAACCGCAGGACATCAGCCTTGCTTGCCCTACTATGTGTCCCTTTTGATACATGTAGAATGTCTTAATATGACTATCAAGCGTATTGTGATTGACGAGGGCGCTGCTGCTTCTGTGATGTATTTGTCTTGTTGGAAGGGTCTTGGTTCTCCTGAGCTATCAAAATCTACGATCATGTTAATTTCTTTTGATGGGAGATCATTTAGGCCGCATGACATCCTTCCCTCCCTTAAAGTCCGTTTGGGAGGGAAGACCGTTGCGATAGAGGTTGAGGTGGTTGATGCACCCCTTGACTACAATCTCTTACTGGGAAGGAACTGGATGTATAGTATGCAAGCCGTTGCGTCTTCTGTGTTTCACGTTGTAAGCTTTCCACATACCAGGAAGATTGTAACGATTGATCAAATGGCATTCAAGAATCCTCCTGTTACTGCATCTTTGGGAGCTTTGGTTCTGAAAGTTGAACATTCCCAGCCGGCAACTGGGAGTGTGGGTGTAGGAATGTATCCATCCCTAATGGGAACCTTTAGTTGTTCCACACCCATCCTCATGATAGGATCTAGTTTCAGTGGTGCTTCCATGTCTACGAGATCAGTGCCTTTTCGCACAAGTCATATGGGAGATCCTTGGATTCTTCCTTCACTGAGTCCTTCAAGTGAGTCCATCGAGATGAGTGTTCTGTTGCCTGCAGTCATGATAGCTTATCAAGTTAATCTCGCATCTGCTGCAGAGCCTTGTTCTTCCTCTTCACGGATGGAGGAGGAAGACCCCTATGTGCTGCCGGCATGGGAAGTACAGTCTTCTCATGCCCACGACTACCTTGATACGGTTTTCCCTTCAGATGAAGTGATTATCGAGGCTATGTCGGGAGTGGAGCCACCATGGGAGGAACTTCATCATAGATCATATTTCCTTACAGAGCTTGACCGTTTGGAGCATGAGGATTATAGGGAGATTCTTAGTCAGAAAGTTGGTAGACCTATGGTTCCATTACGCTCTCCTGGTCCAATGGCTGATGGAAACATCGTGAACATATCGTCAACTATTCCTATCAACATTTCTCACAATCCTGGTACAACTGAGAATGTCTACATTGGGACAGATTGTTCCCAAGATGAGATTCGTGAGTATACCGAGCTATTCAAGGAATTCCATGATATTTTTGCTTGGTCTTACAACGAGATGCCAGGGATTGACCCTCGGATTGTCAAACATGAGATTAAGACTTACCCCAACACTAAGCCCGTTCAACAGCATTTACGCACCATGAATCCTAGGAAATCACCCGCCATAAAGGCAGAAATAGAGAAGCTACTGAAAGCTGGTTTCATCTATCCCGTTCCCTTAACGAAGTGGGTTTCAAACCCCGTTCCGGTGGATAAGAAGCAGGGAGCGATCCGTATATGCACTGATTTCCATGATTTAAATCGGGCCTATCCTAAGGATAACTTCCCCACACTATTTATAGATCATATTTTGGATGAGTGTGCAGGTAGCAAGGTGTTCTCCTTCATGGACGGATTTTCTGGGTATAATCAAATTCCAGATTAAACCTGAGGACCAACACAAGACTGCATTTATTTGTCCTTGGGGAACATTTTCATATCGGAAAATGCCTTTCAGCCTTAAAAATGCCGGAGCTATGTTTCAGCGGGCGATAACCTTGATCTTCCACGATCTCAAGTCTATTATTGAAGTATTTTTGGATGACCTCGCTGCTCATTCTCACATGAGGATGCATCATTCTTATCACTTCAGATTGGTTTTCGAAAGATGCTGGCACTATGCTGTTATATTAAACCCTCATAAGTGCATCTTTTGCGTGAAGTCGTGTCGTTTGTTAGGATTCATCATTTCAAAAGAGGGTATAAGAGTCGACCCTTTGAAGGTTGAGGCAATACTTCAGTTGTCTACCACGAGAAATATTCGTCATCTTCAGTGTTTGCAAGGCATGGCAAACTTCCTACAAAGATTTGTTGTCAACTTTGCCAATTTGAATAGAGGTTTCATGTGTCTTTTGAAGAAGGATACTCCCTTTGAATGGGATGAGTGAGCCCAGGAGTCCTTTGATGCACTTAAGCAAGCCCTAGCATCGGCCCCGGTGATTAGTCCTCCGGATTATAGCCATGATTTCCTATTATATGTGGTCATGTCTTTAGAGATTATTGGTATGGTTTTGGTTCAAGAGGATGAGGAGCTCCAAGAGCATGTCATATATTATCTGAGCCGAAACCTTATTGAAGCAAAGATTCGGTATTCTCAGGTCGAGAATCTTGCCTTAGCTACTGTACATGCGGTGTAGCGTTTGAGACATTATATTCTCCTTCGCCAGACCTTGGTTGTGGCCCATGTCAATCCATTTCAATTCGTCCTCACACGTAGGATGATTGGGGGAAAGTATAATAAATGGATTGTCATCCTGCAAGAGTTTGATCTCGAATTTGTTTCGGCAAAATCGAAGAAATCTTTAATCTTTGCAGAGCTCATATTGGATTTTCCGAGCGAGGCTGACGAGTTGGTTTGTGAAGATACGTTCGTTGACAAACACATTTTCTTAATCTCAATGGCTGACCCATGGTATGGGGATATCATTGTATATCTACAAACACAGAGGACCCCTACTCGCCTCTCGCGAGATGAACGACGACGATTACGTCACGTCTCCAAGAACTACCTCATAGTGGACAATACTTTGTACCACCATGGAGCATATTCCCTTTTACGACGTTGTTTAACTCATGATGGGGTTGAGGTAGTGCTGAATGATTGCCACGGAGGAGCGTGTGGTGGTCATTTATCTGGGATTTCTACAGCTCAAAATATTTTGAGAGCGGGTTATTTCTGGCCGTCAATCTTCAAGGATTGTATTGAAGTGGTCAAGAGGTGCCACCCTTGCTAGGTGTTCGCACGTAATATGCGCTTGAAACCTGCCCCGTTACACCCTATTATCACCGCTGGTCCCTTCACCAAGTGGGGGCTATATTTTATGGATTGCAACCCAGCTTCGGCTGGGGGGCACTATCATATCATAGTGGTTGTTGATTACTTCACAAAATGCGCAGAGGAAATGCCTACTGTAAAATCCGACGGTGAGACAACCGCTCACTTCGTATTCAACCAAATCATTACTCAGTTCAGGATTCCGAGAGAGCTTGTCACTGACCATGGCTCGCACTTTCAGAACCGTATGATGGAAGAGTTGGAATCCAAGCTAGGGTATAAGCAAGAGCACTCCTCTTCTTACTATCCTCAAGCAAATGGACAAGTTGAAGCAGTGAATAAGTCACTTAAGTCCATTCTCCAACGAACCATCGCACAAAGCAAGACGAATTGGCATATTATGTTATACCCTGCTTTGTGGGCATATCAAACCGTGGTTAAGACTGCCACTGGTTTTTATCCATATCAGCTTGTTCATGGAGTGGAGTCGATATTTCCGGTTGAATACGAGATTCCTTCGTTGAAGTTAGCCGTGGAACTCTTACCAGACACTTCACCTTTGGAGGAGCATTTGGTTCACCTTGAGCAACTCGATGAGCAGCATAGAGATGCCTTGGTGACTCTAGAGGTTAATAAGTGTCGCGTGAAGGCCCAATAAGATAATTCTATCCGTCCAAGAGTGTTTAGTGAGGGAGACTTGGTCCTTTTTTGGGATCAATCGAAAGAACCCTTAGGGGCAGGGAAGTTCAATCCTATGTGGCGTGGTCCTTACATGGTCAAGCATGTGTTAGAGAAGTGTGCCTACGAGTTAGTGGATTACGAAGGGACGACCTTGGCAGAGCCTAGAAATGGGCTCTATCTTAAAAAATACTATGCATGATCTTTAGCCAAGGCTGCTTGTTGTATATTATTGTACAACTTTTTTGCATAGTCAGGTCTTGTTTATCGTGATCGGGTTTGTGATTAGTTTCCGTTTCTTGTGGAAGATGTCAATGGAATATTCCACCTGCATAGGATTTGTGGATGGTGCAAGCTGTCACACTCAACACTCAGCCTCAGCTGCTTGGGTGATTTATACTCCTATGGGTCAAGTACTGTCTTCAGGAGGTCTATGTATACGGCCATCTTCCAACAATGTTGCTGAATATAGTGTCGTTATCGAGCTTCTACGAGATGCCATTTCGCATGGTGTTCTCTATCTTGAGGTACGTCTTGATTCAAAGTTAGTAGTGTCACAGCTCAATGGTTTGTACCATGTTAGAGATCCGATGTTTTTGAGGAGATTCTTGCAGGTGAGATTGTTAGAACAACAATTTGAGAGTATAACATATATACACATTCCAAGAAATTATAATCAAGTTGCTGACTCATATGCTAACTACGTGTTAGATTGGCATTTGTCTCATTCATAATAAATTAATCATAAACACAATTTTTACACATGTAAATAAATAAACCTATCACCATAAAACTTTTATATATATATATATCAAAATGTGGTAATACATAGTGTCATAATACAAAAGTGGAGCTTTCAAAGCTTCCATCATATACACGGTAGTACAAAATAGATACACTCCCAGGTGTCTAGTGCTGTGGAGGAGGAGGGTTGTGATCATGATACGTCACTACGGCTCTAGCTAGCCGTCGGAATAAATGCACCCATGCACGTGGTACACCCACCACCTGTCGCTGCATGGCCTCAGGCAAGTCCTCGACTTGCGCCATGGGAACCCTGTGAGTCAGTAGCACGAAGTTGGTATGGATGTTTTGGAGCGTTCGCTCCACATCCACACCGATGATGTCGTCTACTCTTCCCCTCTGTCTATGACGTGGGAAGCCCTCTGGTCATCGTGGTCCCACATATGCACATGAATGGTAGATGTCACTATGTATTGTCACCCAAAAACATGTCTTTTTGATTTCACATAATCAAGAAAACACAAAAAATTAAATAATTCAAAATTTTTTAAAAGAGTGAGGGTTGAGATTCGTTACCTATGTCTTCGAATGCTGATCCTGGTTGCAATGGCATGTCTGAATCCCCCCAGAAATCTATCCTTGCATAGGGGTAGTCATCTATGGAAACAATCTATCGTCGCCACCATGGAAAAAATTCAGCTGGATAGGGGTTGGCCACCCTACCACCCCCCAGTCTGCGCATCGCGTCTGCCCAACGTCGTTGGGCCGGATCTCAAACCCCGTGGAGAGGAACATCCACTCTAGGGCTTAATCCTGGAACACGCTCGAAGAAAAACATGTTCAGTATGCTGTTGAACCCGAAGTTCCGTATCCTACCTACCTTACACTCACTGAGCTGATGTTTCATGTTGCTCAGTAATGTAGTACTCCAGTCGTATACGGTCGGTCTCATACACTCCACCGCATAGAACATATGTGCCCGAGAGTCCTGATGGAGTGATGCTAAGCATTCTATCCTGTCCAGTGTCAGTAGTATGGCCTTTAGGCCTAGCACCTGTATAGCATTGGTGGGAACTTGACTCCCCACCTTCTCAGTATCTGGGTCGCAGTACACAGCTATGTACTCATCGATAGTAATCCCATGACCTGGCCCACCTTGGAAACGAAGGTTCACCACTTCCCCTCGTCTAGATAGGCCTGTGATAAAGTAGATATCCTCCACCTCAATGGTGAGGGACATACCGTCTATCCGGACGGACTCTGAGTTTGGATCCCAATAGTCTACCAGCATCTGTAGCAGTCTTGGTTTGGCCCTCAAGACACCTAGGAACCAAAACTTATAGAGTCCGCATGCACGTAATACTTGTTGAGCCCTTACATCGGCCCTTACTGCTTCCTCTACTTCACCATGCTCATGTTCTCGCCATTCTAGCACCATCCTGCATGATAAATTGACCAACTGTTCATTATATTCTTGTAAATCCACTTGCGCGGTGTCATACGCGACTATTTTGCAAACAGCCACGTATGTACGCAGTTTCTAGCCCCTTTTCCGCGTATGGCCAGCCCTATACATGGAAAAAGCTTCGATACCTGCGTGGGCCACAGCGCTCATGTAATATTGACCTTAACAACCTCATTTGACCATGAAAACTTGTAAAAATTATATTGAAATGCAAGCTGAGAACATGAGTAAGTACCTGGAAGAAACGGTTTTTAATTCCGCCGGCTGGATCTCCTGGAATTTGTAGTTGAAAATCAGAGCCCCAATGGGTAAAAGTTTCAAATGATTTCTATTTTTTTACTATTTATAGAAAAAATTTCAAATATTTGAACATTTTTACCCCCTTTCCTATAGTTTCGACAGTTTCTAACCATTTTGGACTGTTTCTAACATAATTTGTGATGTAGAAGACCATTTGCAGTGTTGTTTCAGCCTTTGGATTGACCCGTTCGTGCCCATCTCAGGTATCATATCTACACTGGAATATAGGTTAGGTTCACCACCGTTTGCATTTTGCATGACCTTATGACCATGTCACTATATCCTTAGGTACAAACCCACTCTATTATGTCACGAAACCCTCTTGCTGCTTTAGAAGTGGCATAATATGAGTGATAGAGCCTCACCTTACATGGGTACCCTAGTTAGCACCTTATTTGTATTTGGTACCCATGCCGATGTTTCTCCCTTTAGGGTGTGGGAGTGTGTTGTATAGTATTGCCATGACATTTCGCAAGAGCCTCATACTCCTCTTGATCTTATGCTGGCCATGTTCCTTCCGGACACCCTTGTATCAAGTTGTGGATGCATTATCATGAGCTTTGCCTGTCTTATTGAGCTTTATGTTGTCTCCCCTGACATTGCGTTTCAGCCATACAGCCCGAGCTTGTCTCATGTCTAGCCATGCAGAGCCATTTTTTTATCCTTCGTAGCTTGGTTTCCCTTTTTACCAGGAGGGGATTTTCCCCCGAGTGTCGATATCCTACACATGTATCCTTGCATTGAGCATAGGTATGTTTCACTACTTGGAACTAGTTTGTTTGCCCTTATGACACTCGTCTCCTCCTAGTTTGTAACTATAAATCTAGTTTATTCTTTTTTCAAGCTTTTCAAATAACTGAAAAAGTCTAAAAAAATAAAAAAACCAAAAAGCCGGACAAGAAAAGATATTATCTTTGGCAGCTGTCGAGTCGTGTCACCTTCGAACAGAGCACTGTATATCACATCCGTTGGTTGGGTTATAGTTTGACTTTGGGAGCTATACTCATTTATCTGAGTTTATCTCCACTGACTGGTTATGCTTCCAGTCCCTATGGAGCCTCTATTGATGCCTCCTACGTCATAGAGATCTCCCAGTTTGTATATCAAGTCTATGCTGACTTTATTTAGTCACCATACGCCGTTATGTTCTTGTTCGAAGGAAGTTGAAACCTGAGTCAGCCATTCCTTAGTTATCTTGACTTTGCATGTCAGCCATTCCCGGTACAATTACTGGTTCGTGCACCTTATGATCGAGTCCTTCCATATTATATAGATTTACTGAGTACCTCATGTTGGATGATGGGGGATGCCCTAATTCCCTCCTTCCAGTGGATTTCATCCCATCGACTTCAAATCATTTATTCTGGGATTGGAGTCTAGAGTCATTTTGAGTGCCTTGAGACTTGTAGTCATCAGTGGCAGGTTCTCTCGCCATCGACAGTTTTGGGAATACATCAATGTACCCTGATCAATGGATTCTCTCAAGTGTTCAACCTCAACACATTTATTCACACTTGTTAGTTTGCACTCTAGTACCTTGATTCCCATTTTCATTATCGGTGGGTGATCTCGCGTCTGTTAACGGCATACATTAATGACCGGTAATCAGACGATGGACTACTATGTTCAACCTCAACACATTTATTCACACTTGTTAGTTTGCACTCTAGTACCTTGATTCCCATTTTCATTATCGGTGGGTGATCTCGCGTCTGTTAACGGCATACATTAATGACCGGTAATCAGATGATGGACTACTATGTTTGACCTCGACACCTCTATTCACATAGTAGGACATGTACTCGTAGCGGTGTGTGTATAAGACCTTCCAGATTGGTGGCATCTCTTATATGCTACCTCCTTGATCGTGCCAGTGTTCATGAGATTTCAGCTCTCGTGACTTGTTCCAGTATATGTCAGACATTTCCAGCCACTATGGAGATCTTGATCTATTGTATATATTCATCCTTTGTGGATATCATGGTCCTTTGTATATCTTCATCATGGAGATTCTGATCTATGTATATTGTACGTGGCGATGACCACATATGTGCTATCATGTTTCATGCCTATTCATGGCCATTGTACTCTTATGTATCCGGGACTGCTATATGTATTTACAGTTATATGCAGAGTTGTATTATGGTACTATGCTGATTGGGTGGATGGTCTTCCATTTGGGTACCTTTGTCACTTCATTTCTAGGATGGACTTATAATGTATTTCGGCCATCGAATAACCCCTTTGATCTCATACATTAGGGGGCATCTATTATAGCAGATTTCACCACACTAGGTGAATCACACATTGTATGGCCTTCCCCTGTCCTGCTGCAGACTCATTAGCCCCTATGGACCACTTTTTGTCTTTTGATGTGTCCTTGATCATCCCTAAAAACATAAGAAAAGTGACATACACGGATTTTTCCCCGATAACCACGTACATATGCGGATATGACCCCTATAGTCGCGTACGTTGAGATGTGTGCATAATCCAAATCCTTTTGGAGTTTCCCTTGACTTGGATCCGACTCATATGACTCCTGGCCTTCCATATGCCTTGATATCGCACGGATTTGACCTTTCAATATCCCTTTGAAAATCTATATAAGGAACCCTTTGGTACATTGAAAGCATAAGAGAGAATTGAGAGTAACGAAACTATAGTCCATTGTTGCCAGAACTTAGGCTTGAGTCTGCATCCCTTTGTCCCTTGGAGCACTATTGTGTTCTTCCCAAGCTTTCCTTTTTCTAGTAAGCTTGCTATCGAAGTGATGGAGGATTGAGGTGGTGGAGGCCCAAGTGGGGGATTCAGTTTCTCTGGTTCGCGGACGTGCCATCAGAGGTTGTCACTTGTAATCTCTGATTCATATTAATAGAAATATCTTTTCCTGTCCAGTAATGTGTATTTGAATGAATATTGTATCCATTGGAATATGCCAAATGCTTTTACATTATTGATTATATATGCTAGAATACATCTAACACCATGAAATATAGTATGCTTGTATTGTTTACTTTTTGTTGAGGACGTGTTATAACAATTCAAGTTGAAGATTGGAAAGCTCAACGAGGATCTATTTCAACCATCCGGAATAAGGTACGAGGTTTGATCCTTTAGTGTTAGATGTTTTTATTTCTATTGAAAATTGGGAAAGATTGATTTCTGGAGTCTAGCTGTCTGTTGTGGTACCCCAAGCCATAGGAATTTCTCTCCATAACAACAGAACAATAGAACTGATTTTTTACTTTTAGCAGACTTTAGCATATGATTCTAATTTTATAAACCAACAGTAGATAACCAACAGTAACTAAAAAAATCATCCATAAGAACACAATAATTTTTACAATGGGGAAACCTTTTCAGGAATAAAACCCCAGCAACAAATAATCTTCCTTAAACTGAGATGACTGAGTTTTATACAAACATATTTAAGAGTAGAGTTTACAAAGATGCCCTTAGGGCTTATTACATACCAAGAGAAACATATTCAAAACCTCTGGAGTTTGAATGCAGCCCACTAATGACGATATTAGTCCTACTCCCTAAATTGATGATGTTAGCCATTTAGCAAGTAATGACAGTGTTTTTCATGTTCAAAACTGATGACAACACTTCTTCTAGGGCTCGATCTGAGACAGGGCATCTCTTTAGAGCCTAATCAGTCTCATGGCAGCCCTGTTAGGGATTCAACAGGTCCTTGGAAACCTTGCTAGGGCTTAGAAAAATTCTCGGCAACCCTTCTAATACTGATACAGACCCTTGATGGCCCTGTTATCTCTTATGCAAGCCCTGGTGCCTGAGCTGTGACCTCAATGAGGTTTGTCCACTTGGTCGCAGCCCTGTTAAGGCTCAAGCATACCATCGAAAACCCTATTTAGGAAGACAGAATCCCTATTGGGCTTGAGCAGACTTGATGGAAGCCCTAATTGGGGCTTAAGCAGACCAACGACAGCCGTGTTGAGGCTTAAGCATACCCACGGTGACTTTAAGGCTGACAGCAACTCTTGCTGATCTGAATTCCTCAGCAGCAGTTGAATACAGAGAACTGAATTCTTCTTGAACCCACCTGCTACCTCATGTAAAATTGTTTAGGAGAGCCAAAGGAAAATTTCCCAATGTTACAAAGATTTGGGGCTGGATTCTGAAAACCAGGATTTCAAAGTAGAGCCATAGGGAATTTCCCAATTCTATAGAGATTTTGGACTGGGTTACTAAACCTTGGCGATCAAAGTACTGAGAATTGAGAATCCTGAATTGGCACCATTTTGAAAAAACCCAAACTTAATGTACCACTAGTGTTCACGTGATTAAGGAGTGTGATCATTCGCCATGTGGAAGGATCGAC
Organism: Pseudotsuga menziesii; assembly: GCA_001517045.1. Lineage (NCBI taxonomy): Eukaryota > Viridiplantae > Streptophyta > Pinopsida > Pinales > Pinaceae > Pseudotsuga > Pseudotsuga menziesii. The sequence goes on from LPNX011157848.1 coordinate 62,266, forward strand.
GTCATTGGACCTCAACTACTATTGTAAAGTGCATACTAGAAGCATTTATAATTGTCTGATCCTTCCCTCAAATCGATGGTCCTTGTGAGAGTCAATAGATATCGAAGGAACAAGATTGATCAATACACGAGGCTTAACTTATGTAGACAATTCATGTGAAATCATATGGATTTAGCATAAAGTACATGATAATAAAATTTTACTACGTGAACCATAACAATTTAGTATGAATCCTAGCATATAGTTTATGGGTTGAACCCTTATGGAGTAATGACAAGGAACCATACACAGAACTTTTAGGGGTGTTTGTTACCAAAGAACATAAACCTTTTTTTAACTATTTTAAAAAAATAATAAGGTGGAAACATTGTTAGGGACATCTCATCTCATCTGGATCACTTGATCTGGATCATCATCAAGTCTGGATCATCATCATATGCACATGAACAAGATTTTAAAGTAAACCGAGTATTGTCTTTCTTAAGGTCCAATAGACCAATCATCATCATCATCATCATAATGGAAGACTATATATGTTTTGAAATTTGTTTTTTATGAAAAATGAGAGAGAGAAAACTAATAATTCAGTTGAAGTTGCTTATATTGTTCATCCTAATTATTTTTTTCAAACTCCTACACTAAGGGGAGTTTGTTTGTTTATAGTGGACTAGGTGCACTTATTATTTTGGCCTCCCTAACATTTCATATAAATAAATGGAGGGTATTGTCCTTTGTATCATTCATTCTTTTTCACTCATGTATTCACATACTCAAGTGTTAAATATATGATGGCCACCATGAACTAGACTCTTTGTACTTCTTCTTCAATGTGTTTTATCTTGATCTTAATCACCATTGTCCTATTGTACAAAAACATTCTTATGAAACAATAAGCAAGCTATGTCAAAATACATTTGTTGGAAAGTGACCGTGCACATAACCCCAACACACACACATGTAACAATGCAATTGATCCCATGCAGTTAACCTATGCACCTAAACCATGCACATAACACATGTCGTTGTCCTATGAACTTAATCCATATGCATAATTGACACAAAATCCTCACCATGTGGCCCTTCAACACTACAAGCATACGATAATGAGTAAGTCCTTTGTTTATGGCCTCAAACAATTTATTAAGAGGAAACACATTATGGTGCAAATCTCCATCATAACAACCAACTTGGATACAAAATGTGGTTGTCATGAATGAAGAATTGGAATCCACCCTCTTTATCACTAAAAAGGAATCAATGATTCTCTAATAGGCATGAGTTCATCGCTTGATTGAAGAGAGGGGAAGAGTAATTGTAAATAGATTGGATATGAAGTATCAGATTGATGAACGAATTTCCTCCAAAGAAGAGCTTTCTTTTACTATACCCATGGCAATGGCATCAAGAATGGTGTTGATTTGATGGAAAAATGTTTGGATATTACTTCTTCTAATATATTGCTTGTCATTGAAACCATTCAAATAATATGCTTAATAGTTGTATGTGTAATAGATTAAGATGTTTAAGCGAACATACTCATCACTATTTAATATTGAATTCCCCAAAATTGTATTGTAATCCTTTAACATTGTATATTTATTGTAATATTTTGTATTTAATATGCTATGTATGACATTTTAGAGTATGAAATGAATATTATATGTGGCTTAGGCTATATATATAATATATGAGTCTTAGAAGTAATTATTAGCATGTGATTCATTTGTTTCTAACAATAAATTATGGTGCATAATAAGATGTACTTATCTAAATTGTGTGTAAAGATTCAAATTAGTCATACACGTCTTATTGACTAAGGAATCCTTCATAACAATGATTAATTATTTGTCCCTCACAATTCCTTCTATAGAAATGAGTCATATTTTTGGTTCCATGCATAGCTCATGAGTCATGATCCCTACAAGAAATGGATACCACACAATTTCATAGTTTCTACCCAAACCATGCTTTGAGCTAGTACATTTAATTATAGGACATATGAGGTAATATGGGGCCTTCTACATGGTCCATTAGCTATGGAGAGGCATATTTTAGGTCCTACAACCTTAGTTTATTTTCTAAGAGAAATAACTTGAGAACAATAGGCATAAGAAAAATCATATTAGTAATTCCCCCTATATGACACATGTAGGCCAAAGGATCACTTTTCAATGAATCATTATGTGGTGGTATTGGACCTTATTCATGGTCGTAACAGTGCCCATACTCCGATTATAAGGACAAATATCCCATCGAGAGGTCATATTTGGTTGCTGGAGACATCATTGTTAGACCTTTAGGCCTAAAAGTTTCCTATATATCCCAATGCATGATATTCCTACACCAACCATGGTTAATACCTCAACACCTAAACCTACTGCTCAAAAAATTCTAATGGTGCCTATATCTCCACTTGGTGGCTAGGAATACGCTTAAGATATCATGTTTGATGTTTCAACATGATGTTGTTGGCCCTACCTACCCATATCCCAACTTTGAAGAAAACGACACTCCTAGGAGATTGAGTGTTATGGTTCAAGGTCTTGTTATTGAAGTAGGCTACTTGAAATATTGATTTAGATACTAAGAAATAGTTTCCTCTCTTATCCATATCTATGGTCCCATGGCCCATCCTTGGTGCTAAAAATATTCTAATGGTGTTATTTTACAACTTAGAGGCCAAATTTCCTGCATAGAGGCCATGTGTGGTACGTTAAGGGTTTATTCGTGGCCCTTGAGTTTCAAAGGATAAATTTTTGGATTAGATTCAACAAGGATTGGATAATTGGCATATCCTCTTATAGTGGAACCTACAAGGTGAGCCAAAAAATACCCTTTTGTTTTGCAAAAAATGTGGTTTGGTCAATGAGGGTTTAAAGGTAATTCAAGTGAGTGGTGTGAGGATGTTGATATCCACATAAGCTCAAAAATGTTATGTTACAACACAAACTTAAGCATTGAAAGATATGATAAATTAGTTGAAATTATTTAAATCCTTGAAAGTGCTTACACCTAAAAAATGAGAAACATAACACTGATCCATGAGTGGAACTTCAAGGATCAATTGACCTTCTTGGGAACTGATATATTTTGATACAACGACTGTATTTAGGTAAAACCAACACTACTTGATGTAACATGACCATGGAATTTCATAATTGTTGTCATAATATAGATTTTGTCATAATTTTTGGATTGCCCCCAAAAGTCCAATTTTTAATGACTTTTAAGGGCGACTTTAAAACAACTGCCCTCAAAAGTCCAATTCCCATGACTTTTGGGGGCGGCTTTAAAACAACCACCCCAAAATATCCAATTCTTGTGACTTTTTTAAGACTTTTGATGGGAGTTTTTAAGAACCACCCCCAAAGACCTAAATAACCTTTTGGGGGGGATTTTAGCAAAACCTCCTCAAGTCAAAACCACCCTCAAAAGGGTATTTTGTTGTAGTGATCCACTTCTTCAAAGTAACACTATGAGCATTATTTAAATGCTTGCTTCATTCCATTTTAAACCAAGAACAAATTTTCCTTAAGAGTACAAAGAAAGTTAGCTTTTGTGTTAAGATTGATATCCACTTCTTGTGCCTTGGATGTTCTTGGTAAAAATGAGGGTATGGATGTGGGGGATGTCCAAAACAACATTCTAGGGTGACAGTTTGGTAGCACCATGATAGGTGGTATTGTACTACCTTTTTGCAAGGGGGGTGTAGCAGGGGGTGGGGGTGGGGGAACTACTAAACCCAATGGACATATCAGTCAATGTAAAACCCAATGGCTAACAATATTTTATGGTCAACACCTCAAGACCTCTATTACTTGTTATTAACTCCAAAATATCAAGTCCCGCAATATCCATAAGTATTATGACATGCATCATCATCGTGGACAACAATGTTGTCAGCATCATCATTAATGCCATATGGTACATCAACATCATATTGATTATCATCCTCATTATCATCACCATCGTCAACATTAAGTACATCATCAACAAAATCATCATCGTCATTGTCATTATGGTCACTCATATGCCATTAGTGTTCTTAATCACTCATCGCCATTAGGATTCATGTCATGTAATTGTTAAGTTCATTTATATGTTGTTACAGTCATTTCAATGATAACAAGGTCGTTTAGATGCATTACATAAATTTAGGTGACATTAGAATCAATTAGGATCCAAAAGTGCTACTACATTCATAATCATTGTTTACATTGTCATCGTCATCGTCATCATACAACAAATCAACATCATTGTCGTCTTAGTCATCATCAATGTCATCATTAATATAATTCTGATACTAATGAGCAAGGAGACCTATTACCTCACAATAATGGATGATATAATATTATACTTATAAAATCATATCCATACGCTCCATCATAATTATCGTAATGCATCATTGTCATGTTGTTAGGGCTAATCAGATTCAATTAGGGTCTATCAAATGTTATTCAGGACACTCAAATGCCACTAGAGCAATTGAGGTGACATTAAGGTAATTTACCCCTCACTAGGATTAATCAAGATCCAAATGTGCCATGATTACGATCATTTAGGTTCCACTATGATAAATCAAGATCCAAAAGTACTATCACATGAATCATGATCATTGACATTGACATTGATATATTTGATGTTATGTCAGACATTTTGCGAACACAATTCCTAGCTCTAAACCTAGTGCAATTCCTAGCACGGTTCCTTTCAAAATTTCTGGCATTATTCTATGCGCTATACCTAGCGTTATGCTGGATGTTTTATAGGCGCAATTCCTGGATCTATACTTAGCACTATGTTGGATTATTTTTTGCCGAAATTCATGGCACAATTCTTGTTGCAAACCTTGGATTAATATATGGTGCTATGCTATTCAGGACATTTTTTTGGAGGCTATTATGGGCGTTATATGGGATGTTTTTTGGGCTCTAATTGGGAAATTAATTGGGATGCTAATTGGGATGCTAATTATGATTCTAATTGGGACGCTAATTGGGACATTAATTGGGATGCTAATCAGCATCCAAAATAGCGCCAACTTTTAAAAAGGGACGCTAATTAGGATGCTAATTGGGACACTAATTGGGATGCTAATTGGGACGCTAATTGGGACACTAATTGGCATCCACAATAGCACCAAATTTCAAAAAGGGACGCAAATAATGCCATTAAAAGTGCCATCCCATGGAAAAGCATCCACTTTATCCAAAAATTGATGAAAAATACACTAAAAGTGTTAGTGGACACTAAAAAGGAAGCTAAAAGAGATGCTAATCACAGGGTTTTGCTGTAGTGCTTTTCTGTTATCTCTACAGAGACTTCTAAAGCCACCTTATTTTCCTGTAGAGTCTGCAGTTCTGTCTTTGAAGTCCTCACTTCATTCTTCATGTCCTCATATTTCCTTTTCAGTTTATGACCTTCATCCCTCTCCTTCTTCGGTGTTTCTTTCAACTTTGTTGCATTCTTTCTTGACTGCTCAAGATATTTCATCAACCTGTCTACATTATCTTCAATAGCTTGGGTTAATGCCACCCCATTTCTTGCTATCAATCTTGGATCTACATCTGTTCCATGCACCAAGGTCTTTTCAGTTATCATCTTTCTGGATTGTCCTCCAGTTTCAACGTTTTTCTCGGTTCTTTTAACAATCATTTTCTTCTCCTTGCCATAGAAAATAGTACTGAAGTCAGGTACTTCCTCCCCTTCTTTAGGCATGAAAGGGATCAGATTCATTCCAGAAAATGAAGCTTGCCCTATTGTGCTTCCAGAAGATGCAGCAGGCTCTTGGGGATCAAGATTTGATTATTCCTGTCCTTAATCTATGTGATCCTATCCCCCTATGTATCTATCTGTTCAGTAATCTATTGGTCTTTTTGAGATCCTGTTAATCTCATACCTTCACTTTATTCTTGTCTTTTCTTTATCACTACTTCTTCATGTCTCTTCTCCTCTTCTTCCTTTCTTGATGCTTCCTCTGCAGCTCTGTTTCTTTATTCTTCTTCATTCTTCAGCCAACTCTCTACCTCCTGTGCTATCCTTCTAGCATATTCTTCCCTCTTTTTGGCCTCTTCTTTGTCCACTGTCTTAGTCTTTTGTGAGGTTCTTCCCTTTCCACCCACAGTAGTGATTTTCTGTTTAAATCTCTTCTTTAGGGCAGTCATGTTCCTTGCACTCCTAAATGTTTCCTCGTCCTTGTCCCAGAAGTTGGTATACTCAAAATGAATGCTTTCCTCTTTGTAGTGGCCTTCTACCTTATTCCGGGAGTCATTCTTGTGAAAGTTCATCTCACCAAAATGGAAGTGCTCCAGCTCCTGCACAAATTATGCAATCTGTTTTACCTTTGAAAACTTATAACTCCCTAGCTAGAAAGGTATGGCAGGATATGCTGCCTTTTTATGCTCGAACAAGAAACTCCCCACACCATCAAGATTGTTAGTTTTTTCAACATTAAGCTAGAATTATTAGGATCTTTAACTGAGATAATAACAAGCACAACAATCAAACACAAGAGACAATGAACACAATGTTTTTCCTCAACGAAACCATAAAGGAGAAAACTTCGCAGCTTCTTCAGAGATAGAATCAACACCAAAATAGAAAATCCCAAAACAATAAGTGATATCCCGATAGCAGTAATATTCTTCTTGTCTAGCCCCAGTGTCTTCTCCTTCCTCAACTATACACTACACTTGAGTGTGTATGAGTTGTGTGATAAAGAGAGACTCCAGTTCTCTATTTATACTAATCCTGACATGACTAAAACCCTACTAGGGTCGACCTCTACTAGGAGAGTCTAATAACCCTAGTGCCCTGAAACTGTGGGGACTTTAACCCTTAGAAAATCGGAGGGTTACCCACTATGACTTGACATGACTTGTTTACATAATAGATCCTCCCGATTGGAAAATAAAGGCATGACAACATGACTCAATTACATAATAGATACATCCCAGAATAAAAATTGGGTTACAAGATATAAGATACATAGATGAATACATTCTGAAGTTACAAATACATCAACACTCCCTCTTAACTAGGAAGGTATTCTTTTGAAACAATTTTCAGCACTGGTCTTCTTCTCTGCATCAACTGGATCATCTCGTTATCTTCAAGTATTCTTATTCTTCAAGTCTTTGAGTCTTTGAGTCTTCAAGTCATATTCTTCTTCAATTCTTCTTCATCTTCGAGTCTTCAAGTCATCTTCTTCTTCTTTATCACGGGATCTGCATCATCATGACTACTAGCTCATCACTACTGGATCATCACTCGATATAGATCATCATCAAGTCTATATCATCTTATCTGGATCATCGAGTCTGGATCATCATAACAACTGGATCGTCACTTGATTTGGATCGTCATCAAGTCTGGATTATCTCATCTAGATCACTTGATCTGGATCATTATCAAGTCTGGATCATCATCATATGCTATCTCATAATGGTGCTATCTCAATTCTTCTCATCACAAGAAGTTCTACAGAGTCAATCCTGTAGGCCTACCCTTCATGTAGGTCTTTATCAATGCTTATATCTGACACTTAAGTCAGAATGGACCATCCAGCTCTTACATCTGACCTCATCTTGTCAAAAAGGCACACCTAGCACTCACATCTGACCTCATCCTATCAGAAAGGCCCAGCACTCACATTTGACCTCATCTTGTCAGAGAGTCTCAGCACTTATATCTAACCATGTGCAAGCACACCGCATCAGAAAGGCTCTGCACTAAAATCCGACCTCATGATGTTAGAAAGGCATAGTACTTACAATCGACCATGCTCGAAAGCATTGCATCGAAAGGGCTCAGCACTTACAATCCAACCATGAACAAAGCACCACATTAGAAAGGGATCAACACTTACAATCTGACAATGAACGAAGCACCGCATCAGAAAGGGATCTACACTTACAATCTGACCATGCACGAAGCATCACATCAGAAAGGGAATGCACTCACATCTTATCATGGAGGAACTAATCCTAGCATCGCATCATAATGGCCCCCAGTCCCAAACTAAGCTACCTAGTAACTGACTAGGTGCCTCCATTCCTAGAATGGCAGTTGCCCTTACATCTGACCTACTCATCAAAATGGCCAAAACTCACATCTGACATGGGAGGAACCTAATCCTTTAGCCATGACAAAATGGTTCAGCCCTTACATATGATCAAGTGGGAACACATCCCTCTATCACATCAAAATGGCTTCTCAGTCCTAGACTGAGTTTTCCTGGTAACTGGCCAGGTGCCTCCATTCCCAGAATGGCAATTGCCCTTACATCTGTCCTACTCGACAGAATGGCCATCACTCATATCTGACATGGAAGAAACCAATCCTCTCACCATGACAAAATGGCTCAGCCCTTACATCTGACCATGGAAGGAACCAATCCTCTCACCATGTCAGAATGGCTATGGGTATCATCACTTTCTCTTGGAGGAAACCTCGATTTGGAGAACACCAAGCAACTCCCTGAAGTACTTTAACTTTAGCCTAGACAATGGCTTCATCAATACATCAACTATATGTTCCTCCATCGCAACATACTGGAGCTTCACTACACCCCTCTACACCATATCCCTGATATAGTGATACTTAATCTAGATATGCTTCGACTTATCATGGAACACTAGATTATCTGACAACTTCACACAACTCTGGTTGTCACAATGTATACAAGTAGCATCCAACTGGAGATCAAATATATCAGACAATAGCTTTCGTAGCCATGTTGCCTCACAACTAGCTGAACAAGTTGCAACATACTCTACTTCAGCTCTACTCAGTGCCACATGGGATTTCTTTGTGCTAAACCAAGTGATCACACCTGATCCCATACGGAAGCAACATCCTGAAGTGCTCTTTCTATCAATGGCACTTCCTTCCCAATTTGAATCAACATAACCCTCTAGGTTAATCTTCTGATTCAACTCATACTTGAGCCCATAATCAACTATACCCCTCAGGTACCTCAGAATATGATTTACAGTAATCAAGTGAACATTTCTCAGATCTGTAAAGAACTGGCTCAAGGTGTTCACAGCAAAGAAAATGTCTGGTATTGTGTTTGTCAGGTACATCAATGACCTAATCATTTGACAATACATCATAGCATAAACTGAATCTGATGAAGCATCACTCAATAGCTTCAGGTTCAATGCCATGGGTGTGGCCATGGCTTTGCAGTCCATCATTCCAAACCTCTTCAGGATCTCTACTGCATACTTCCCTTGTCCAAGGAAGATTCCATCCGCACTCTGCCACACCTCCATACCTATAAAATAATGCATCATACCTAAGTCCTTCATCTCGAACTTGGCAGCAAGCTTTCTCTTTGTATCTGCAATCAACCCATCCATACATGTCACAAATATATCATCTACATATGGTAGAAGCATCACTGGGTTACCATCCTCAACCTTGTAGTAAAGGTTGGAATCTGCTTCACTCTTGCTAAAGCCCAAACTGGATAGAAAGCTGTCAATTCTGCTGTACCAGGTCTTGGGTGCCTATTTCAAACCATATAGGTCTTTCTTCAATCTACACACATGAGACTCCCTGTCATGTGTCGCAAAACCGAGTGGTTGTTCCACATACACTTCCTCTTCCACTACACCATTCAAGAAAGCAGTCTTGACATCCATCTGGTGTATCTTCCATTTCATCACTACAGCCAGAGTAAGTACTGATCTGATGGAAGTGTATCTGGCTACAAGTGCAAAGGTTTCTTCATAATCAATTCCTTCTTTCTGAGAGAAACCCCATTCCACAAATCTTTCCTTATATTTTTCAATGCTACTGTCTACAACATGCTTGATCTTGTAGATCCATTTGGAAGTTACAACTGACTTCTCTTTTGGTCTTGGGACAACATCCCAAACATCATTCGTCATGATCGACTGATATTCTTCGATCATAGCATCCTTCCATTCTTTCTGTTCTGTCGCTTCTTCATAATTGGAAGGTTATTTGTCAATGAAATCACATAGTAAAGCTACATACCCGGAGCAGGATCTGGTCCTCTTTCTTTCTCTATGATTCTCTTTTGGAGCCCCATATATTTCCACAGCTTGGATAAGTTCTTGAACCCAAGCAGGTTTCCTCTTATGAGGATTCTTCTCCAGAGATGGATCTACATGTCTTTGTGGTTCTTCAAATTCTCAATCTTCTTCTTGAATTTCTTCATTCATGGTTGTGTCATGAATTCTGGGTGCTTCTGCTTCTTTAGGTTCTTTAGCAGGTCTCTTTCAGGATTTGTTGTAAGATGTGTCTTCATCAAATGTCACATCCCCGCTGATGTCAATCTTCTTGTATCCTGGGAAATAGATTCTGTAATCCTTCGAGCTTTCAGAGTATCCCACAAATATACCGTTCTTTCCTGAAGGATCTAATTTTGTTCTTTTTTCTTTTGGAATGTGTATGTATACAGGACAGATGAATATTCTGAGATGGCTGACTTGTGGTTTCTTTCCAGAGAAGACTTCTTCAGGAGTCTTGTTCTCGAGTACTCTATGTGTATTACGGTTATTTACATACACCGTTGTTCTAGAAGCTTCCGCCCAAATATGCATAGGAAGATATTGATCATGAAGCATAGCTCTTGTAGCTTCCATGATAGTTCTGTTCTTCTGTTCTACAATCCCATTCTGTTGAGGATTGTAAGGAGTGGGAAACTCCCTCTTAATCCCTGATTCTTTACATAGCTCTTTGAATTCATTTGAAGTGAATTCTCTGCCATTATCTTATCGTAAAGTCTTGATCTTCTTTTCAGTATGGTTCTCGATCAAGGCTTTGAATTCCTTGAATTTGCTGAATACTTCATCTTTGTTCTTCATGAAGTAAACCCATCTCTTCCTAGAAAAATTATCAATAAAAGAAACATAATATGCATACCCGCTTAGTGCGCTTGATGACATAGGACCGCATACATTGGAGTGGATGATTTCCAAGATTCCTTTTTCTTTGCTTTTGCTACTTGGAAATGTCTCCTTTGTGTTCTTTCCTTTCGCACATCCTTTGCAGACCCTATCATGTTTTTCTTGCATTTATGGAAGACCTTCAACAGCTTTGCTTGCAAGAGGTAGTGCTCTATAATGCACATGTGCAAGGCTTCTATGCCAAAGTTCACTTGGCTCTACTGTGTCATGGACCAAAGGCTATTTTGGATGGCCCTTCAATTTGTACAAACCTCCTTCTTGTTCACCAATTACTATTGCATCATCAATAGTCTTTCCTTTTGGCCACATGATGACTTGACCATCTATGAATGCAATCCTCATTCCTTTTGCATCTAATGTTGATATGGAGAGAAGGTTCTTCTTGAGTCCTGGAACAAACAATACTTCTTTCATTGTTAGAGACTTTCCAGAGTCTAATTTGTAGGAGGATTCCCCACTACCTTTTATTGGATATTGGTAGTCATCTCCTAGTTTCACCTTGTGAGGTGATTCATGTTCTGAGAGCTTCACAAAGGATTCCTTGAATCCAGTCATATGTTTGGAAGCCCCACTGTCTATAAGCCAATCATCACTTCCATGAGTAATGTTACCTGTGAGAGCGGAGATCAGAACATATTCATCCTTACTTGAATAATCTTCACTTTCATATCTAGATCTCTTCTTGGATGGTTCATCATCCTCTGCAGCATGAGCATGATGTATTTTCTTGCTTCCCTTTTTCTTGTGAGAGATACTTTTATTCATAGGACAATCTCTAGCAAAGTGTCCTTTTTCATCACATGTATAGCAAATGTAATTAGACCTATCTCTAGGCTTTCTAGAGTTATTCCTATGATGAGAGTACTTACTTCTATGATGGCTGGATCTGGACTTCTTGGATTGTACTATGAGAGCTTGATCTTCACTTCCCATGTTCTCTTCTCGAGTAGCTATCCGAGTTTCTTCTTGAGAAAATTATTCCCACAGTCTGCTGAACTTGACTAACTTCTTTCTAGCACAGATCCCTTGAATGAAAGAGTCCCATGTCCTAGGTAGACCATTCAAGGTGGTCATCACAATTTCTGCATTCTCCACTTTTTCATCTACTTCTTCGAATTGTTCCTTGATCTGAGAAACCCTTGTGAATTAAGACTGGATGGTCTCTACATTCTAGATCTTAACATTCTTCAGTTGATTTCTCAGAGTCATTTTCTGGCTTATGTTTTTCCCTTCAAACAATTTGGTTAGGGCATCAAACATATATTTTGGTGTCTTGAGAGAGGACACCTGTGGGATAAGGTGATCCTTAATAGAATCGGCAATGATCCTCTTTGCCATAACCATCTTCTTATTATGTAAGGCCTTTGCCTCATCTCCCTCTGGAACTGGAACCTCCTCATGGATGTAGGAGTCTAACTCATTCTCTTCTAGGACCAGGGAGATCCTATACTTCTAGGCTCGAAACTTATCATCTCCCTCAAGATTCTCATCAATCTTGGTATGATGAGACATCTTAACTGAGAACCTCAAATGGAAATACAAAAAAATTTAGATCTTACCAGGTTCAATATGTCGGATGTGAAACTTGAACTGAAATCCTACAATATTGGATTAGGAGCAAATTAGGGTTTTGATTTTCTGGAGTTCTATCCACCCAAATTCCTTGAAACTTGTCCCTAACTTTGATTTTGGGGAGGAGATCAATCCATACCTTAGCTCACTGAAAAATTCATCTTCTGTGAAAATCCCTAATTTTCGATAGCAGTGACAGGTCCAAAACTGAAAAATCTCATAATTGGATTCTGCTTCGACAGAAAGATGTGCCCTAGGGAGGAGATTTATTCCACCTTACTTTTCTAAAAATTTGTGGAGGAAGATCCACAAACTAGGAATCCCTAGTTCCCACAACTGCACGGTGTCTTCTTCTCAGGTTGGCTCTAATACCATGTTAGTTTTTTCAACATTAAGCTAGCATTATTAGGATCTTTAACTAAGAGAATAACAAGCACAGTAATCAAACACAAGAGACAATTAACACAGTGTTTTTCCTCAGGGAAACCATAAAGGAGAAAACCCCACAACTTCCTCAGAGATAGAATCAGCACCAAAATAGAAAATCCAAAAACAGTAAGTGATATCTTGACAGCAGTAATCTTCTTCTTGTCTAGAACCCAGTTTCTTCTCCTTCCTCAAATATGTGCTACACTTTAGTGTGTATGAGTTGTGTGATAAATAGAGACTCCAGTTCTCTATTTATACTAATCTTGGCATGACTAAAACCCTACTAGGGTCGACCTCTACTAGGAGATTCTAATAACCCTAGTGTCCTGGAACTGCGGGGACTTTAACCCTTAGACAATCGGAGGGTTACCCACTATGACTTGACATGACTTGTTTACATAGTATATCCTCCCAATTGGAACATCAGGGCATGACAACATGACTCAATTACATAATATATACATCCCAGAATAAACATCAGGTTACAAGAAATAAGATACATAGATGAATACATTCCAAAGTTACAAATACATCAACAAAGATATACCTGCCTAATTGCCTCTTTATTTAGCACATAATCAGTGGAATATTTAGGGAGTAGAGAAGGTGATTTGGAACCCCCATACATTCTAATATACATTCCTTCCTCAGTTAAATAATAGTCTCCATATTCCTCAATGACTTTGAACGCTTCTTCAGACATGTAGTTGCATTCAGTCAAGAAAATTAGAGGGTACAAAGGCATGATGAAGTGGTCACATATTTCTCTGTAGTAGTTATAGTATTTGTGGGCCCAAAATAATTTATATGCAGTGTATGCCGGGGTCCTATCCCTATCACAATTACACCTCAAGGCTGGAAAAGACTAGGTACATAGTATACAGTCAACTAGGTTAGAGCTCATGTAGAACTCTGACTTCTTCTATGACACCCCTCCCAAAGCTGAGGATATGCATGCTAAGAGGCTATTGGACACTATGTTTTCCCAATTGAATATGGTTCCTTGAGTGGACACATAGAAGATAATTGGTATCCATCCTATTTTGAAGCTTTTTCCATGAGCTCTACCAAAAATCCTATTCAGCATTAGTGCAATAAATCTATAGGGAGTCTGGAGAGTGGATGTATCATATTCCTCTGAGGGCCTAGTTAGAAATTTCTTTCCTGGTATCATCATTCTTTTTACTATTTCTACCAAGTCCATAGATGTCTCTTTCAACCAGCTTTCCATTAAGTAAATATGAGCAGGAGGCAGATGATATGCCATAGAGACATATGCAGGGTTGTATGCGGCATAGTCCTGCTTAGTAGTATTTTCAAGGATCATCGTAGTTACATCTACCCTAGGCAGAATCCAACCAATCACCTATGAGAAAGGGAACAACTCAAGTCTCGTGGCTACTTTCAGAAGAACCGATTTCTTGATGTTTGCATAAATGGTTAGCTCTTCGAATCTTGCATCAGGTACATTCTGATTTTCAATCATCCAGTATATTTCCCCCCATTTATAATCTGGTTCGACCCCGGTGGTAGCTTTGGTATCTTCATATATGTATTCAACCCTGATGATGATCTCAACCTCTGGTTCTCCTTCAACAACTGGAGCCTTCTTCTTTTGTCTTTTAGATATATCTCCTTTGCAACAATCACCCTGTCATAAACATAGCATGTTCTTAAACCATTTAGTTGTTACCAAGTGAAACAATAATAACAAAATTGTATCAATCTATTTACCTCTTACATATACATTATGAAAATTAAATATACACAGTATTAATGCATGAAAATGAACATGACAAGGAAAAAAGAAAATCCTGTGGGTTGTGTCTTAAAATACTCTAAGTTCACTGTCTGTAACTAAAATCACAGCCCCGGTAGAACAGAATCTTCATTTTAATCCGGGCCGCCTTCAAAATAATCTAACTCCTTCAATAAAATCATGAACCACATTGTTGCTACTGCTAATCCTCAAAATGCTAGACCTTATACTATGGTTCCTCATCTTGGAAAACCCTAACTAGACCAATACAATGACAACCTCCACCGTCCCACGAAAATAAGGTAAACACATACAACAATTAAACACCCTCCCCAGATCACCATGAACAACCAAAGAATGGGTGGTGTAGACAGCGTAATGCTTGTTTGCACCAACCCCTTCTTTCAGACAGAAGTAAAGCGTACATGACGACTCAATCACGTGGGCTCAAAAGAAAAACTAACTCAAGCAAACTGTAACAGTTAAATTCTTCACCCTTGAAACGTTATGCAAGTATACAATGAATAAAAATAAGCTTTAAACGGGCAAACTAAACTCACACAAAAAACCTAAGCGGGAAAAACCTACTCAGGAAAAACCACGGTTCCAATCAACGAATAAGAACAAAAAATAAGGTTGTGGATTGCCTACCTGGAAAAATGTAGTGCAGTCGACGGGATGACCCAAACCTCCATGGCAGCACACCAATGAGTGAAATCCGGACAGCTGGGCACGTGAAATAGTTCAATCGACAAGGACTGGAGCAAACGCGATTTTTCAACATGGATAATAATAAAATAATGCTCCGCCTCTATAACTAAACCCTTCGGTAAAAGAATTGGTGGTTGAAAACACTAAACGTCGGGAGAATTTTTCTGTCGATAGCCGCAACGACGGACTTATAAACTACTACGGATCCATGACAACATTAAGTCTGTCGGTGTTGGAGACTCTTAACGCTAAGCGTCAAAGCTTCAAACCTAAGCATTTCCACAGTGTCGGCGATGCCAAGTGCTATCACCGTGATTTTTATACATCAGAGATCAGAACCAAAAACCATTAACGTATTGGAACCAGTGAGCAGAAAGACCAACCTTCAGACTACTCATCAACTTCCTTCCGAAATGTCGACGATGTAGAGGACAAGTCCTCCGATCCATTATTGAAAATCGTTTCGATTGCGATAAAAAACCAATTCATCGATAGTTAAAACAAAAGGTTTGAGAAACAAACAAAGGGAGATAAAAGCCATGGATCAGCGAGAAACAAGACTGTCCATTGGGACGTTCACTGTTTTCCTTCTGAAACATCAGCGGCATAGAGGACTAATGCCCCAGCTCATTCTTCAACCGACTCTCGACAGAGATAAACAAATCATCAAAAAATCAAAATGTTAAGTGCTCAAATAAAACAAAAGACTCTTCAACTGGGAAATAGTAATACCAAATCATTTACCTTTCGAAACAGCAGAAAAACAGTCAACTAATCCTATGACTTCCCAAAGATCAATTTAAATAGGAAAAACTGGACTTCCAGGACAGATTTAAAGAAATTGAACAAACTTGGGCTAGATAAAATAAAAAAAGGAGGATCCAAAATTTTAAAAAATTTGGGAAAAAGGTTGCAGCTGCAATAGATTCCCAAGACTCTTTTTGACTTGGAACTTTATAGACAAACTTTTCAGTCAAAGGGGCAGTTAACTCAAGAATTATTTGATTTCTTGATTTAACCCTTTTTATTTAATTTAGGTACTTTTAATATTTTAACATAGGAACTTTTAACTAGTTCCTAATTGGAATTTTGTAGGTATTATAATATCTAATTTTATTTTAGTAATAATAATAATAGATGGAGCTTTTCCTTCTTTCTTACATTATCAATATTATTACTATGCTTACTCTTTATACATATCATGTATAAATTATATAATAATATATTATTTGTTAACATTTGTCTTTGGGTATCATATATTATGATCCCTAAACTTATGACACTTGCTTCATTAAGGTCATCAGGTAGGTGGTTAGGTCTACTAGGCTAGGTGTCACATCCCCGTGCCTCCGACCGGTGAAGAGGACGCGACCATGGTGTTAACCATCTGGGCTAAGAGCCCCATGAACATGTACATGAATAAAATTACTGAAATAGAATGTTGATAGAAAATGCATTGTAGTATAACATGCACAAATGCAATTGTTTACCATACACAGCTATAGTTATTTATCATGCACAGTGGAATCAACATGCATTCACCCAAGCATTCATTTTAACATGTTCATCATATCATTAACAGTAATCATGGTTGTAGAAGTAAAATGGACAAGATCACTTATCTTATGAAGAATTCGTTCCACAACTAGCTATGTCGCTGCAACGTTCCACCCAACCGTAGGCCAGTGTGCTCCTTACTCTCTTAGCAGCGCTGCCACCCCTGAGATGGGCATGATTCTCCAAGGAATAAGGGAACTACCAGGCTTATACATAGCCAAGTATATACAAAACACACATCCAAGCCAACAAATTTGGGTTTATCAGGCCCTCAAGGAGTCGAGAAAGGCTCAATGCTAAACTGGTGAGCTCGTTACAGAGCCAAGAACGCCTACACCATAACTAGCCTGAGCTCTAAGACACCCACACACACCCAACACAAGGAATCAGTCCCTTCTCTGCTACACAGTCCCTCAGGCCCTGCATTCCCTTCCAGTGCTATTCAGGGGTGATGGAGAAGAAGGCCAACCCTCTAGCTCTGTCTGTGTGGTTTCCAGCCACCAAGTTTATCAAGCAAACCAAGCCAACATCCCGGCTCCCTACACAGTCCAAAGACCAACCATTGCACACATGCAATCAATCAGTTGTCACAGCTTAAGCAGGGGAAACAATTCCTGAGTCATTCTTGGCCCTATTGTGGCCAAAATGACTCTCAAGCGACTTTACAACAGTTCCCAAACATAACAGCAACACAATTCCAACAGGGGGAAATCAGCATTCCGTCCAGGGAAATGAAGCAAGCGGAAAAAGGAATTACATAGACTGCCACACAGTTCTTGAACGTAAAATGACTTCCTACAGGAAATCGTGGATGATAGTGGCCAAACGGCTCCCAGCTTGTTGCGTGAGATCCAGCAGAGCAATTGCTTGTGCGTGAGGATGGATGACTCCATCCTAAAATGTAAAAAAGCCACAACGAAACACAATGTAATGTAGGGGAACCACAGGAGCCCACAAATCAATCTATGAGGAACGTATACACTCACTCCATCCGTAAAATATGTAGAGGAACAAAACTACGTGAGTGAATCCAGGAATAATCCCATGCGTGAGTATAAAAATGAACCGAAAATGGTCCCTGTGTGAGGATGAACAACAATGGCGAGGATGTGAATTTGGAGGGCATGGGTGTTCAGCACAGGCGCTGAGAGAAGAATGTGCGGAGGTGATGGTATTAGTTTCTTTTGCCATTGTGAAGTCAACCATGGTGGAGTGTGCGTGTGGGTGAGGACTGACAGTCTTGCCACCCCACTCCCAAAACAATTAACTCCCTCAACTACCAGTAGCCATTCTTAATGAAAGTGGTTGGAATAAAACAAGGGAAGATGACACATGGGTTTTTCCCTCATGGATGAAGGTTTGACAATTTCCCCACCCTTATCCTTGTGAAAATCATGCCCCTTTCGATTTAGTTGCCGTGATCATAGCTGGTTGTGTTCATTTTAATTATAGATGCATATTTACATGATGATAAACTCAAAACGTATGCCGCATGCCCCGATATACAATTGGTGACAAATTTAAATCCAGAACATAGCATAACTGATCAATGGTGGGGCCTTGGCCTTTAGCTCCGCACCATGATCATCAACAATATATACATCATGTACATCTAATGCAACGAGGTCAAAACCAGGGTGTTACATTCCCCTCCCCCTTCAATAGTACTATCCTCAGTGCTGACAAAATTGAACAAAATGCTACACTGGTATCGCCTCAATGTTCCGCAAAATTGAACAAAAATGGATGTGCCAATCACATGGCATCCTCCAGCTCCCACGTAGACTCTTCAGGTCCATAGTGCTCCCATTGCACCTTTACCTGACCTATGGCTCGGTTCCAGATCATTGTGACCTTCCTGTTGAGGATGCGCATTGGTTCGATTCGGAACTCTCCCTCGGGTTCCACCTGAATCACATCCCAATTTATCACATGGTTAGGATTATGTACATATCTCTTAAGCAAAGAAACATGAAAAAAATTATGAGCCCTAGTGCTAGCAGGCAATGCAAGTCTATATGCAACTGGCCCTATTCTTTCAAGCACTTCAAATGGCCCACAATATCTCTGTGATAGCTTGGCACAACTTCCAAGTTTGAAGGAATTCTTCCTTGCCCTCACTCTGAGGTAAACATGATCCCCAACACTGAACTCCCTGTTCACCCTATGCTTATCTGCATAGCTTTTCTGTCTGTCCTGTGCTGCCTTCAGATTCTGCCTAATCTTTACAACCTCTTGCTCCATTTCTTTGAGCAATTCTGGTCCAAGTACAATCTTTTTCACTAGATTATCCCAAGTCACTGGTGTCTGACACCTTCTTCCATACAAAGCTTCATACGGACTCATCCCCAAGGATGCCTGTTGTCCATTGTTATAAGCAAACTCTACCAAGTGTAAGTAATCTTCCCACTTAGTTGGTTTGTCCATTATGTACATGCGAAGCATATCTTCAAGAACCTGATTAACTCTCTCTGTCTGACCATCTGTCTGAGGATGGTATGTAGTGCTGAAGTTTAGCTTTGTACCCAAATATGCAAACAACCCCTTCCAAAAGTTGGAAGTGAACTTGACATCTCTATCAGAGACTATTGCCTTCAGCAACCCATGCAATTTGAATATCTCCTTCATGAAGATATTTGCAATGTCATCAGTCTTATGCGTAGACTTAATTGGTATAAAATGTGCTACCTTAGTCAACTTTTCTACTACAACCATGATAGAATCATGTTGTCTCCAAGTCATTGGCAATCCTGTAATAAAATCCATGGAAATAACTTCCCATTTCCAATCTGGGACTGGAAAAGGATGCAACAAACCTGTAGGGTGTTGATTATCAACCTTTACCTGTTGACATTTCATACATCTTGAAATGTACTCCGCAATGTCCTTTTTCATACCTGGCCAAAAGTACTGCTTGCTAGCTGTAGCAATTGTCTTCTGATATCCTGGGTGACCAGAATATGGAGCTTGATGGATTTGATCCATAACAACTCTCCTCAAATATGCTACATCTGGAATATAAATTCTACCTTTATAAGTGAGAAGCCCGTCCTCTTCCAATTTATATCCCTCATACCTCTTCTCAAGACTTTGCTGCCGCAACTTGTCTTCTACCTGCTCATACAATTCATCTCTAGCAACATGATCAATAATCTGCTGCCTCAAATCTGATTGGAAAACACTAAAAGATGCCACATGCATTTATTGCACCTTCATGCTAAGTGCATCAGCTACCTTATTCTCTTTTCCCTTTATGTGCTTGATTTCAAAATCAAATTCACATAGAAATTCCAGCCATCTTGCTTGCCTAGCATTCAGAGTAGGCTGATCAAATAAATACTTCAAACCACAATGGTCTGTTCTGAGCTCAAATCTCCTGCCCATCAAGTAATGTCTCCACATCCTGAGAGCGTGCACTATGGCTGCAAGCTCTAGATCATGAGTGGCATAGTTCTTCTCATGTTCCTTCAACTTTCTTAACTCATAACATATCACGTGGTTGTCTTGCATAAGGACTCCTCCAAACCCTTGCCTGCATGCGTTAGTACACACCACAAAATCTTTCTCCGGATCTGCAACCTTCAATACTGGTGCACTAGTGAGAATATTCTTTAACTGCTAGAAGCTTTCTTCACACCTCGAGGTCCATTCGAACTCCATCCCCTTCTTTTGCAAAGAAGTGATGGCATGTGCAACTTTGGAGAATCCCTTAATGAACCTCCTGTAGTATCCTGCAAGTCCCATAAAATATCTTACATCTGTCACATTTCTTGGAGTAGGCCAATTCATAATGGCCTCAATCTTTTCAGGGTCCACAGATATACCCTCCTCTAAGATAATGTGACCCAAATACTGAATTCTATCTTTATAGAAGTCACACTTGCTCAGTTTTGCATACAGCTGATGCTCCCTGAGCAATTTCAATGTCAATCTCAAATGCTCTTCGTGCTCTTCCTCATTCTTAGAATAAACAAGAATGTCATCAAGGAAAACAAGAAAAAACTTGTCCAAATACCTGCTGAAGACACTATTCATAAGGCACATAAATGTAGCTGGTGCATTTGTGAGACCAAATGGTACCACTACAAACTCATAATGCCCATACCTTATCCTGAAGGTTGTCTTATGAATGTCTTCATCCTTGATTCTCACCTGATGGTAACCAGACCTCAAGTCAATTTTGGAAAATACCTTTGCTCCTCTCATTTGATCAAAGAGGTCATCAATCCTAGGCAAAGGATATTTATTCTTTACAGTAACCTTGTTCAATTGTCTGTAATCAATACACAACCTGAGTGTACCATCTTTCTTCTTTACAAACAGAACTGGTGCTCCCCAAGGAGACATACTCGGTCGAATATACTTATTTTCCAACAACTCTTGCAGTTGCATCTTCAATTCTAATATCTTTGGTGTACTCATCCTGTAAGGTGCCTTGGAAACTAGTGCTGCTCCTGGCACAAGTTCAATAGTGAAATCAATGTCCCGCTTTGGAGGAAGCCTTGGAATCTCATCAGGAAACACATCCCTGAAATCCTATAACACCTGATAGTCCTCCAACCTCGCAGTTTCATCTCCTGCTGTCTCCAAAATATGAGCTGCATACAATTGGCAACCCTTCCTACAGAACTTCTTTAACCGCATTGCTGAAACCTGCTGTACTGAAATCACCTTTGGAATGCCTTTCACAACTACTAGGCTCCCTTCTTAATGCATGCATTCGAAAGTCTTATTGTAACAGTCAAGCTTCACCCTGTGAGCTTCTAACCAATCCATTCCAATGAGAACATCATAGGAACCAAGCGATAGAAAATTCAGATCTACACAAGTGACCAATCCATTCATGACCAATGGGCATTTCTCTACCACTTCGCTGACTTTTCTCTTAGTTCCAGTGGCTAGCTGAACTAACCAAGACTTCCTATGCTTTACTTTCTTAAAAGCACAAATTTCCACTACTCTAGGAGTAATGTAACTATGCGTAGAACCAAGGTCAATCAAAATAGAAACAGATTGCTCAACAATCTTACCTGCTACTTCAACTATAGCTAACCGGTGATCTGCTTGGCGGTCCTCCAGTGCTGCATAGATCCTAGGGACTGCCCTTGCTACTTGACCCACTGTTTTTGCTTCTTGAATGTTATAAGCTAGTCTTGCACTCTCATTCTCGAGTGGAAAATTCCTACGCATGTGGGGTCCTCCACATTTCCAACATTGAAGCGGTCCTCTATTCTGTTGTAGATCTTTAGGATTTTCTCCTGCCACTCCAACTGGCTTACTCGCAGCTTGGGATGGTTGCTTTTGCTGATTCCTGAAGTTAGAAGGTTTGAAACTTTTCTTTCTTTGGTCAAGCTTCTCATTCTTCTTGTCCTTCCATGCCTTATGGTAATTAGGCTTACCTTTGCTTTGCTCATAGCAATACTTAGCCTTCCTTATTACTTCTTCAAGAGTTCTAGGTTCATAAAACTCAATTCTATCTTTGTAATACTGAGGTAATCCACTCAAAAAATGTTGGGCCTTCACTTTTTCATCTCTGATGTACCGAACGTACCTCAACTGCTCCAAAAACTTATTTGCATACTCTTCCATGGTCTGCTGTCCCAATCTTAGGTCATGGAACTCCTTAATATTGTCATCATAATACCTGTCGGATAGGTATTTCTGCTTGAAATACTTCTTGAACTATTTCCACTTAAGTCTCCTTTCACTGATCCTCTTAACTTGCTTGAAGTGTTCCCACCAAATGGATGCTCTTCCATTCAGATTGAATATGGAAACTCTTGCCTTCATGTTTCCTGAATAGTCATGCACCTGAAAGTACTTCTTTATGCCAAGAAGCCAAGCTTTGGCCTCTTGTCCAGTCTTTACCTCACCATCAAACGTAGGAGGTTTAGCTTTCTTAAATTCATCTCGAGAGCGATCCCTATGGTGTCTCTTTCTTTTTCTTTTACGAGAAGAAGAGCTTGAATCCCCACTGGATTCTTCAGAATCAGATGATCCACTAGAAGTCCTTCTCCTTCTCCTAGTCCTGCTCTTACTTCCTTCTAGTCTTGCTGTACATTGTCCAGAGTCTATCTTTCTTTGCAAGTCTGTCAAACTCTACAACATTGCAGCATTCAACTGATGCTGCTCTTCCTGGATTTTGATCAAGCTTCTCATAGTGGCTGCAACATCTGACGGTGTCTCTTGGAATCTCCTTCCATTAGACTCTATGTCATCATTTCTATTACAGACATTTTCTCCCATGGCACCTTCTGCTCGCTTGTGAGAATCCCAAGCATCATACCCATCATGGGTTCTCATGACTGAACCACCACTTACTTACCAAACTGCACTACTTGGAATACTGCTCTGAAAGGTTTCTATGATTCTGCAAACGTGTTATTAACACAGTTGTTATATACATAACATGATATAAATCAGAATTACTTACCTTCTCATGGAAAAATCATAAACTAACAAATTTTCCAAACACAAGATTTCTTCATCAAAGAATGTCTATCTGAGGGGGATGACAGGGGTCAAGGGGGCTTCATTTCCACTAACCATCTGCAGAATCGGCTCTCAGATCCACTAATCATTCCGCAGAATCGATAGTCGAAACAATTAATTCCTCTGCAGAATCGGCTCCTGAAACCACCAATCGTTCCGCAGAATCGGCTCCCGAAACCGCTAATTGTTCCAATGTTTCGGGGGTCTCTCTCATCGGAAGACTTAGCGCTTTGGACTTCTGCAACGGCGGCACATGAACACTATCTTCTTCTGATAAGCGATCCAATCAACTAAGGCTCCCTGATCGGCATCGACAGTCTTTCTCGTCGGAAGACTTAGTGCTTTTCACTTCCGCAACGGCGGCACACGAACCACTTTCTCTTCTGATTGGTGAAGTAATTTTTGACTGGCATCGGTGTCAGCAGTCTTTCTCATCGGAAGACTTAGTGCTTTTCACTTCCGCAACGGCGGCACACAAACCACTTTCTCTTCCGATTGGTGAACTAGTTTTTGACTAGCATCAGCGTCGGCAATCTTTCTCATCGGAAGACTTAGTGCTTTTCACTTCTACAACGGCGGCACACAAACCACTTTCTCTTCTGATTGGTGAACTATTTTTTGACTGGCATCAGCGTCGGCAGTCTTTCTCATTGGAAGACTTAGTGATTTTCACTTCCGCAACAGTGGCACACAAACCACTTTCTCTTCCGATTGGTGAACTAATTTTTGATTGGCATCAGCATCGGCAGTTTTTCTCATCGGAAGACTTAATGCTTTTGGCTTCTGCAACGGCGGCATACCAAACACTAACTTATTCTGACGGTGGATGTTTACTAAGAAAAATATTCCCCGATTTCTTCCAACGGCTCTCCGTCGGCATGCTTCCGCCTAGCGCTTCCACTATGTCGGAAGTCTTTTCTTCTAACTCTTCCGCTACAGCGGAAGTCTTTCCCGCTAATGGCCTGACTATTCAATACTTAGACCAAATTTTTTTTTTTTTTTTGAATTTTCTAGTCTACTTTCTGCTGGGCAGAAAGGAATGCTACCTCTGTCACTACATCCTTCATGGCTCATGTAGGCCCATGCTGCAACATGAGCTCTGATACCACTAACTGTCACGTCCTCGTGCCTCCGACCGGTGAAGAGGACGCGACCATGGCATTAACCATCCAGGATAAGAGCCCCATGAACATGTACATGAATAAAATTGCTGAAACATAAAGCTGATAGAAAATGCATTGCAGTATAACATGCACAAATGCAATTGTTTACCATACACGACTATAGTTATTTATCATGCACAGCGAAATCAACATGCATTCACCCAAGCATTCATTTTAACATGTTCATCATATCATTAACAGTAATCATGGTTGCAAAAGTAAAATGGACACGATCACTTATCTTATGAAGAAGTCATTCCGCAACCAGCTACGTCGTTGCAACGATCCACCTAACCATAGGCCAGCATGCTCCTTACTCTCTCAGTAGCGCTACCACCCCCGAGCTGGGCATGATTCTACAAGGAAGAAGGGAACTAGTAGGCTTATACATAGACAAGGATATACAAAACACATAGCCAAGCCAACAAAGTTGGGTTTATCAGGCCCTCAAGGAGTCGGGAAAGGCTCAATGCTAAACTAGTGAGTTCGTTACAGAGCCAAGAACACCTACACCAGAACTAGCCTGACCTCTAAGACACCCACACACACCCAACACAAGGAATCAGTCCCTTCTCTGCTACAAAGTCCCTCAGGCCCTGCATTCCCTTCTAGTGCTATTCAGGGGTGATGGAGAAGAAGGCCATCTCTCTAGCTCTGTTTGTGTGGTTTCTAGCCACCAGGTTTATCAAGCAAACTGAGCCAACATCCCAACTCCCTACATAGTCCGAAGACCAACCATTGTACACATGCAATCAATCAGTTGTCACAGCTTAAGCAGGGGAAACAATTCCTGAGTCATTCTTGGCCCTATCATGCCCAAAATGACTCTCAAGCAACTTTACAACAGTTCCCAAACACAACAGCAACACAATTCCAATAGGGGGAAATCAGCAGTCCATCCAGGGCAATGAAGCAAGCAGAAAAAAGAATTACATAGACCGCCACACAGTTCTTGAGCGTAAAATGACTTCCTACAGGAAATCGTGGATGATAGTGGCCAAACGGCTCCCAGCTTGTTGCGTGAGATCCAGCAGAGCAATTTCTTGTGTGTGAGGATGAATGACTCCGTCCCAAAATGTAAAGAAGCCACAACGAAACACACTGTAACATAGGGGAACCACAGCAGCCCACAAATCAATCTATGAGGAATGTATACACTCACTCCATCCGCAAAATCCGTAGAGGAACAAAACTACGTGAGTGAATCCAGGAATAATCCCGTGCGTGAGTGTAAAAATGAACCGAAAATGGTCCCTGCGTGAGGATGAACAACAATGGCGAGGACGCGAATTTGGAGGGTTTGGGTGTTCAGCACAGGTGCCAAGAGAATAATGTGCGGAGGTGATGGCAATAGTTTCTTTTGCCATTGTGAATTCAACCATGGTGGAGTGTGTGTGTGGGTGAGGACTGACAGTCCTGCCACCCCACTCCCAAAACAATTAACTGCCTCAACTACCAGCAACCATTCTTAATGAAAGTGGTTGGAATAAAACAAGGGAAGATGACACATGGGTTTTTCCCTCATGGATGAAGGTTTGACAATTTCCCCACCCTTATCCTTGTGAAAATCATGCCCCTTTCGATTTAGTTGCCACGACCGTAGCTGGTTTTGTTCATTTTAATTATAGATGCATATTTACATGATGGTAAACTCAAAACATATGCCACATGCCCCGATATACAATTGGAGACAAATTTAAATCCAGAACATAGCATAACCGATCAATGGTGGGGCCTTGGCCTTTAGCTCTGCACCATGATCATATACAATATTTACATCATGTACATCTAATGCAACGGGGTCTAAACCGGGGTGTTACACTAGGCAACTCTAAACATCCTTGCATGTTGGATTCCCTCGTATAACATGGTAGTTATTCAATACTTGATGAGATACTTAAATTCAAATTTTCTTTTAATCACTTATAAATAAGTTAGATCAGATCAATATTTTTCTTGATTCATTTTCACTTGACATAATTAATTCTTTTCAGTAACTCCTAGCACTCATCTAGAGCCCATACTCAATGCTAAAAGTAGGGAGTTACAAACTTAGTGCAATTCCAAAGCTCCTTGCTCAACACTAATTCTAGGATGTACTTGTAGGATACATCTAGAGATACAATGGCCAGAGATCCAATATTCTAGAGCTTATGCTCAACATCAACATGGAAGGCTCCAAGGCTTATGCCCAACACTTCCAATTTATATTTTCATGTGTTTTAGAGCTTCATGCTCAACACAAATGTCTCAAAACTCATGTGCTCCAAAGCTTCTCACTCAACACAAATATAAGTACTCATGTGCTCCAGAGATTCTTACTCAACACAAAACATCAATTTACCCATGTGGTCCAAAGCTCCTCTCTCAACAAAAAACATCTCATTAACCATGTGCTTCAGGGTCCACGCCCAACACAAGCAAACATATATATATCATATGAAATTGGATTACGCCCAATATATCAAACAAATCATCAAGTTCATATGCAGTGGGGTATTTGACCAAGTGTATCAAAATAAAACATCAAGGTAACATCATAATAAATGGGGCTCATGCCCATAAGTGTTAGGTCCAAAATTCAGGACATTACATCCCTCCCTGCTTACAACAACACCATCCCTTGTGTTCTAGGGACTTGGAATGAAATCATGAAACAAGGTGGGGTAATCCTTTCTCATGGTGGCTTCAATCTCCCAAGTAGCCTCATCAACTTCAAAGTGCTTCCATTGCACTTTCAACTGGAATATGGTGCACTTCCTGAGTTGCATCTCTCTCTTGTCCAATATATGAAGAGGTTCAAGGGAAAACTCTCCTTCAGGTTCCACCTGTAATAAGGACCAACCGATCACATGTTTAGTATCATAAACATATTTCTTTAATAATGATGCATGGAAAACATTATGGAATCTTATGTGATAAGGTAAAGCTAGTTCATATGCCACTGACCCTCTCTTGGACAATATTTCAAAGGGTCCACAAAATCTAGGTGCTAACTTATCACACCTTCCCAAGATCAATGATCTCCATTTTTATTTTACTTTCAAGTAGACATGATCACCTATTTGATAATATTTATCGTTTATTTTATTATCCATGTAGCTTTTACGATGGTATTATGCTTCTTTAAGTTTCACCTAAACCTTGATAACCAACTGTCCCAAGTCCTTTAACAAGTCACGTCCTAACATGAGAGGATCCACCGGGCTATCCCAAGTAACTGATGTTCTACACTTCCATCCATAGAGTACCTCAAAGGGGCTCATCTTGGTGGAATTCAGGTAATCGTTGTTATACGCAAACTCTGCAATATGTAGGTAATATTCCCACTTGGTGGTGTTGTTCATGACATACATCCTAACCATGTCCTCAATAATCTAGTTTACCCTTTCCGCCTGCCCATTTGTCTGTGAGTGATAAGCAACACTAAAGTTCAATTGTGTCTCTAATATAGTGAATAATGATATCCAAAAGTTTTTGATAAACTTAGTATCTCGATTTGAGATGATTGCCTTGGGTATCCCGTGTAATCTAATGATCTCCTTCAAGAAGATATCGGCAATGTGTACTGCCTTGTAGGTTGACTTCACTGGAATGAAGTGTGCTGGTTTTGACAATTTATCAACTACTACAAAAATAGAATCATTTTTTTTCTTACTCTTAGGTAGAATGGCGATAAAATCCATACTAATGACCTCCCACTTCCATTCCGGAAATGGGTAATGGATGCAGAAATCCTGAAGGATGCTGATTCTTAGCTTTGACTAGCTGACATTCTTGACATTTCGTGATAAAAAACGCAATGTCCGACTTTAAATTAGGCCAGAAAAAAAGTGTCTCTTAACGACGGATATCATATTTTGATATCCTGGATGCCCCGAGTAGGGTGTTCAATGAAATTCCATCAAGATGTTAGACCGAATGTCCCCTCCTTCTGCAACATACAATCTCTCCTTGAACCATAGCAATCCTGTTTCGTCTACCTTTTACTCTTTTTGTTGTTGAAACAACCTGTCCTCTTGGACCTTCTTGAGGATTTCTACATAGAAAGGGTCAACTATGTTGGCTATTCTAATCCTTTCATGTAAATCAAAATCAATTTGACTTAAAGTCACCTCATATATCATATGAATTCGTTGACTCAAATCATCAACAATCTTTTTCTCTTTGCCCTTAATATGCTTTATCTCGAAATGGTAGTAGCTAAGGAAAGCCAACCATATGGATTTCCTAGCATTCAGATCCAGATACTAGAATAAATACTTCACACTCATATTGTCTGTCTTCAGAAGGAATTTCCTTCCCATGAGGTAGTGCCTCCACATCTTCAAGGTGTGGATGATGGCTGCTAACTCAAGATCATGTGTGGGATAGTTATGCTCATGTTATTTTAACTTATGTGATTCATAATCAATCATGTAATCATTATGCAAGAGGACTCCTCTGAGCCCCTCCTTGCTTGCATCCATGCAAACAACGAAATCCCCATCAGGATCCATAATTCATAGTATCGGTGCGGTTGTCAAAAGATGCTTAATATTTTGAAAACTTTCCTCGCACTTGGTCATCCATAAGAAATTATTTTCCTTCTTTTCCAAAGAGTTCATGGGACAAGCTATTCTCGAGAAGTTCTTAATGAACTTCTGATAATATCCAACTAATCCCAAAAGGACCTAATGTCAGTGACACTAGTAGGGGTAGGCCAATCCTCTATGGCTTTAATCTTTTCTGGATACACAGCTATCCCTATCTCAGAGATGATATGACCCAAGTTCTG
Source organism: Pseudotsuga menziesii (assembly GCA_001517045.1). Classification (NCBI taxonomy): domain Eukaryota; kingdom Viridiplantae; phylum Streptophyta; class Pinopsida; order Pinales; family Pinaceae; genus Pseudotsuga; species Pseudotsuga menziesii. Next base: position 91,669 of record LPNX011157848.1, read on the forward strand.
TATCTATGGTTTGTAAAAATCACATTTACTAAACTTGGCATAAAGTTGGTGTTCTCGTAACACCCGTAGTACTATGCGAAGGTGTTCCTCATGTTCATGTTTACTCTTAGAGTAAACTAGGATGTCATATATAAAGATCAAAACAAATTTATCCAGATATTTACTAAATATACACTTCATCATGGACATAAAGTTCATAGGTGCATTGGTAAACCCAAACGACATTACTACAAACTCATAGTGCTCGTAACTTGTACAAAAAGAGGTTTTGTGAATATCTTCAACATGAATCCATACCTAATGGTACTCGGATCACAGGTCGATCTTTGAAAATATATTGGATCCTCCTACTTGATCGAACAAGGCATCGATCCTAGGTAGTGGGTATCGATTCTTGATAATCATTTTGTTAAGCTGTCGATAATCGATGCACATCCACATCGTATCATCCTTATTTTTCATGAAAAGTATCGGCGCTCCCCAAGGGGACACACTTGTTCGGATATATTCTCTTTCAATCAACTCCTGCAACTACATTTTTAGTTCCACCAACTCAGATGCACTAATGTGGTAAGGGGATTTTGAAGCTAGAACTAATCCTGGTGTTAGTTCTATGGAAAAGTCTAGGCCTCGTTTCAGAGGTAATCCTGGGATTTCCTTAGGGAAGACGTCCTTAAATTATATAAGAACTAGAAATTCATCTATGTGTTGTTCTCTCTCAGCCTCTATGTCTTGGATATTTACTGCAAACAACTTGCAGCCTTTCCTAAAGGACTTCTTTGCTTGTAAAGTAGATATCTGCCTTATAGAAAATTTCTCTGGTACACCTTGAATCTTCACTTGATTCCATTGGCTATCTGTACACAATATTTACTTCTGTAAGTAATCGAGCATGACATGGTGTTGTTCCAACCAGTCCATGCCGATAAGTATATCATATGATCCTAAAGGTAGGATGTTCAGGTTTACTTTCGTAGGAAAACCATCTAGGTTTACCTCACAATATTTAACTATTTTTGAAACCTTCTGTTTCATACATGTGGCTAATTGTACCAGCCAAGGTTTATCATGTTTAACTTTTCCTATCTTACATACATCAAAAAATTTAGGCGATACATAGCTCCGACAAGCACCAGGGTCGATCAGTATTGAAATAGAGGTGTTCAATATCTTACCTTCTATCTCAGACATGGTATCCTGATGGTCTTCCTGTCATCCATCCATGGCTACATAAATTCGTAGTGTCCCAGCTATGTCCTCTACCGTTGGTTCTTCTTGTAAGTTGTGCAAACCCCATTGGTCTTGTTCTTACAATATTAGGCATAATGAGGCCCTTAGCATTTCCATCATTTTATTTGCAGTGGGGCAACATTGTCTCCCCCATTTGCTGATAGCTTGTTAGCATTTGGAGCTGGTGCATATGGCTTTGTACCCGATTTGTTGAAGTTCGTATTGGATAGAAAACTATTGTTTTGTTTTCTGTACAGTGGTGGGTTAAAACCCAGTTTGCGGTTGTCAGAGAAGTTCTTATACTTATATTTGCTTCTGTTTAGGTTCTCTTGCCTCAACTTCCCATGCTCATAGAAAATCCTATCTTTGTGCAATGTTGTATCCAAGGTTTTAGGCAAGTCAAACTCAATCATTTCCCGAAAGTTGGAAGGAAGACATCCTAGAAACTGCTGGATTTTTACCTTCTCGTCCTTGATGTACGTCACATAATGTAATAGATATAAAAATATGTTAATAAAAGAATCCATAGTTATGGATTCCATACATAATTCATGAAAATATTTCACCTTTCTGTCGAAGAATCTTTCCAACATATATTTTTCTTGAAAAATCTTGTGGAAATTACTCCAGCGTATTTCTCTTACCTCAGCTTTTTTGGTATGCTTCAAGTCTCTCCACCATCTCACTACTTTTCCATTTAAATTATAGATGGCCAACCAAGCCTTCATTTCACTAGAGTAGTTATGAACTCGAAAACATTTTCTCATACCCAACAACCACTCTTCAGCTTTCTCCCCCATGTTCACCTCTCCATCATAGGTTGGGGTTCTTATTTTTCTGAAATCCCCTTGGATATTGTCACAATTTCTTTGTTTCTACCTGCATGGAGAAAGAGAGTCATCAATAGAAGGACTGTCATAATATCCTTCTATAGGTTCAGGGGTATTCTCTTATTTTCCTTCTTCTCTTGGGCTGCTGGCTTGTTTATGATAACAAATTTTCTTGAACCTGTTTGTAGAATGAGTGGGTTTTCCATTGGGCTTCCTCCCATCATGTTTCACATCAATGCTTCTTTGATTGCTTGTTGTTCCTTTCTTTCATTCAAATTATCATCTATGAAACTCTACAAGTCTGCTTGGAGACTTTGTATGGTTTTCATTATATCAGAATTTAGTTCCACCGCTAGTTTTGTTTCCTGGGTAGGGGTATTCAGCTTCCCTTGCCGGCTGTTATCTTCTTTAGTGTTCATGATCTGAACTGTTCTTTTAGAATCCTAGAATTGCAATTTTTTTAATAACAGGAAAAATTTCTGTTAGTTAACAAAATTTAAAACATACTTTATTTTCCTTGCAACGAAGGTCTGGTACACCCATTTGGTCTCTTAGTGTTGAATCTAGGATCTAATACCACTTGTAATGTCCCAAAAAATTGAAAAAAAAATTATTAGGCTAGTCAAAAGTACCTATGCTGGACATTATTTGAACTTGCGAAATGTGTCGTACTTGGTTTACTGTACCGTAATGTCGTAAGTTGTTCCTATGTTCTTATTTCATATTTATTGATGCGGTTATTTAATGTATTACTTACATTGTCATGATGTTGATTACTATGTTGTTCTATGGTTATGCATTGATATGTATGTTAGGGATTTGATTACGTACTCATTGGTTATAAAATTGATTATTATCGCATACACAAATCTTACTTAACTTTGTTATTTGGAAAAAGGGCTAGAGTGGCGGGACTAGTTTCCCTTGTAACCACCTGAGAGGTACTGTTTTCTACTTTTCCCATCAGGATTACTTAGTTCTTACTAACTGATGCATTTCTTTTCACTTTGCGTGCAAGTTCACTTAGCGATAGAAACTGCTTATATAAGTTGAACATGCTATGCTGCCCATTTTCGTCACTAGCACTCCATCTTACAAATCTATCCTAGTGGCGATATGTTGGTTGTTTAGATGATATTTATACTAGGATAGATGGTTTACTAGCCTATGTTGCACTGATTATTATTGTTAAAATTACAGACTTTATGATAGTGACTTGGTCACTACTGCACTTATTATTTACGTGGCACCTATTTACTATGGTATAAATAATAATGGCTTTGTTCATGCCTTAACATAGTTTTAATATATGGTTTTAATAGTCGGATTAAGATTGTAAAAACCTTGGCCTAAAGTATTCCATGGCCTTATGGCTTAAACACTATGTAATTCGATGCACAGTTGGGGTTTATGTAAAACACATGGTTTTGGGACAATGTTTATATGGTGGCATGAACTATATGATTATGGGTTTGGAACAGAATATTGGAGGCCAGGGTGGCAACATACATGCGCATGGGAAAATGTGGCATCCAAGCTTAGGGCTTGGCTCATTGCGTTGGTTTGGTCATTCGCAGCCTGGCTACTTGTGCTTTGACCCTATGCGATGTAATGGGGTGAAACTACAATGGCTTAAAAGGTATGTTGATTGTTTGGTTTAACAACATTATTGTGTCTGTTCAGATTGTTTACAATGCATACTCCTCATCGTGGATTTTCTTGCGTGTACAGGTTGTAGGGTATGAAGGGGCCGTGGTTGTGGGTTTCCCTATGTTCAAAATCCATATCCAATATGGCTAAGCTCTGCTTGTACAAGTTAAAACTTCCTTCTCTCTCGCGTGGTTGTTGGGACTGTGTTTTGAACTCATTGGGGGTTTGAATGTTTGGTTCTGGGTTTTAATGACTTCCTCGTAGAAGAAGGAATGTCTGTGTAAAGACTGTAGAGAATCATAGATGCGCTAAGACTTGGGGTTTTTGCTGGGTTTCTAGAGACTTTGTGTTGGAACTAATGTATTCGATGTTTTTTGTTTAAATGTTGCTTTGCATGGTAAACGTGACTGAGTATCTCTCAATAGGCTTGGTGTAGCAAGTTGATGTATTTAAATGATAGCTTGTGTATATATACATATATCGTGGCTTGATTGTGGGACGCTACGGCTTAAGGTAGAAGACTTAATAATGAGTCCTCTAGGATTTGTCACAGTGATTTATAAATAGACATACCCTACAGGAATGGATCCTAGGGTGTTTATGGTTGCGAGGATTTATAATTGTAAGGATTTGATTTGGGATTAACGCCTACATGAATCGATTCTATGACCTCTGTGTATTTAAGTTTTTAATGAATGTTGTACATGATATTATGGTTGATTTGTCATGTTGGTATTTTTGTTATGGCATGTGATTCTTATAATGTAGTTTGTAAATATTTAAAGGGTTTGATTTGTTATACATGCAATGGATTTATTATATTGATAATTTCTTTACTACATATGATTTAGTGAATGTAGTTAGTATAATAAAATGTGGTTTGATTTAATGTGGATTAGATATCCGTTTAAGCTTGGTTCTTGATAAAAATATATACATAGACCCTGAGAGGTCTTTGATGGGTTTTAATTTAGCTTTAATACTTTGATTTTATGATTATTATTAAGTAGAGAATAATGTATTTATAATATTGCTTCATTTAGAATATTGTTTTGTTTATACTTCATATAATGTAAATGATTTATTTATTAGGTTCTCGTTACTATATTAGTTAATTGTATTTTATATTTATGTTTTATTTATAGTGTGACCTGGATTAGACTTTTATGCCTAATTATAGTTCTGCTGGTAATATGGAATTTTCCAGTAGAGTTCATAGGTAAATAAATATATAGGCACTGTTAGAGTAATTCCTAGGTTTTTAAAAACAAAGTTTAAGCTATAAATAAATGCAGGACTAAGTATAGCAAAAATAAACCATAATTATTTCTTAAATAGTAATTAATTCATAGACATAGGGTTATAAATAAAATATAAACCCTTAAATATTTTGACAGGAAAACATTTGTAAACATAGGGTTAGAAATATGACATAAACAATTGCATAGTCTAACCAAAAATTATACTAGATAATGAAATAGGAAGTCAAGAACCTCATACCTGAAAGGTGAATCTATTCCAATGGCTGAAACCTGCACACTCAATTACCCAACATTAACAATTCATAGGCATATCTGACCTCTGTATAGATGACCAAATCATTTGGGAACTACCACGTTCCACCCAACCACGACCCAGAACCATTCCTGGTTTTAATCTGGATCCCCCCGAGCTGGTTCCAACATGAAAGTAGCTTAGAGCTCCTAAGGTGAGACTTTCCTAACTGGTGTTTCAGGTTTGGATCAGTTCTCCTTTTTTCTCTTAGAAAAATGTTCTCCAAGAACTGTCTTGTGAATAATCAGGGAGAATAATGACTCCAAAAAGATGGAAGAGATCCCCAAGCCTCTCTTTGGCTTGGGACTTTATAGATAGTCTTTTCAGTCAAAGGGGCAGTTAAATCAAGAATCATTTGATTTCTTGATTTAACCCTTTCTATTTAATTTAGGTACTTTTAATATTTTAACTTAGGAACTTTTAACTAGTTCCTAATTGGAATTTTGTAGGTATTATAATATCTAATTTTCTTTTAGTAATAATAATAATAGATGGAGCTTTTTCTTCTTTCTTACATTATTAATATTATTACTATGTTTACTCTTTATACATATCATGTATAAAATATATAATAATATATTATTTGTTAACATTTGTCTTTGGGTATCATATATTATGATCCCTAAACTTATGACACTTGCTTATTGAAGGTCATCAGGTAGGTGTTTCGGTTTACTAGTCTAGGCAACTCTAAACATCCTTGCATGTTGGATTACCTCGTATAACATGGTAGTTCTTCACTACTTGCTGAGATACATAAATTCGAAATTTCATTTAATCACTTATAAATAAGTCAGCTGAGATCAATATTTTTCTTGAGTCATTTTCACTCGACATAATTAATTTTTTCAGTAACTCCTAACATTGATCCAAAGCCCATACTCAACGCTAAAAATAGGGATTTACAAACTTATTGCAATTCCAAAGCTCCTCGCTCAACACTCATGATAGGATGTACTTGGAGGATACACCTAGTGATACAATGGCCAAGGATCTGATTTTTTAGAGCTTATGCTCAACATCAACATGGAAGGCTCGAGTGCACATTCCCAACACTTTCAATTTATCTTTTCATGTGTTCCATAGCTTCATGCTCAACACAAATGTCTCAAAACTCATGTGCTCCAGAGCTTCTCGTTCAACACAAATATAAGTACTCTTGTTCTCTAGAGCTTTTTTCTCAACACAAAACATCAATTTACCCATGTGCTCCAGAGCTCCTCACTCAACACAAAATATCTCATCAACCATGTGCTTTAGGGTCCACGCCCGACACAAGCAAACATATATATATCATATGCAATTGGCTTATGCCCAATATATCAAAAAGATCATCATGTTCATATGCAGTGGGGACTTTGACCAAGCATATCAAAATAAAACATCAAGGTAACATCATAATCAATGGGGCTCATGCCCATAAGTGTTAGGTTCGAAATTCAGGATATTACAGAAGACCCTTGATCGAGCTAAGAGAGACCTCAACCGATTTGTTGCATCCTCGGAGTGATCCACCAAGCTATTGCGTAAGCCACACACACCCTTACCTTCCAGCACAATGTTGGATCAAAGAGGTAACACTCAAACCTTAATTTTGAAATTTAAATGAAATTAATTTTTTTTTAAGTTTTAAAATGTTAGGTTGAAATTGAAAAAAGTAATTGACATAGGTGATTTTACATTTTTCTTTTGTCTAATATGTTTTCAATATGTGCCAGAAAGCAAAAATGTTGGATAATTTTTATAAAATTGTAATTGAAATTTTTATTTATTTAAAATTTAATTTTTTGTTTTATATATATTTTGTCAACCGGTAGCGTTTATGCTGCCGGTTTAATTTTTAAATGTGTGTCTAGAAAGCAAAAATGCTGCCTAAATTTTTTCAATCCTTTGAGAATACACAGAGGATTGAAAAAATTCAAATTTGTTTAATTTAAAATTTCAATTTATAGTTTGTATAAATATTTCTATCAACCAACAGTGTTTATGTTGCCAGTTTAATTTTGAAATATGTGCTAGGCAAGCAAAAATGTTGCTCATTTTTTTTCAATCCTCGAGGATTGGAAAAAATCCAAACCCTAGATGCAAAACAATCATGAACCTTAAACTGCTTTAGGCATTTATCTAAACAACTCATATATTTTACTTTAAATATTTTGATATATATATATATATATATATATATATATATATATATATAT
>LPNX011157854.1:0-2500 GCA_001517045.1 Pseudotsuga menziesii
ATGGAGAATGCCACGGTCAGAGCATGGGCATGGGCATGGTGGGCATGGAGGGCGCCGTATGGATGGGCGATGGGGCATCCCGCGTCAGAGCATGGGCATGGCGGAGTCAAACTCTGCTACATTAATTCATGCACACGGGCGAGCATTAAACACTCTGCTGCATGCAGAGTATTGCTCGCCGTCAAACAGACAGGGCTGCCTTAGCAGGATCGTTTTCAAAAATTCCGTCAATGGATGATATAGGGACCCACGCTGACCATGTATTATGAGTAGTTGTGTCGACACTCTCAAGGGTAAAGATGCCCTTTGTCAAATAAGGATTTGCCCAAAATCCCTTATAAACAGTAAAGCGACAAGTTTCTTGCAATGCAGAACAAGGACGATGAGAGCCAGTTCATCTTTACAGACTGTTTGGGGAAGAACGATGTTTCTTTCACGTCATTGTTAAAAAGCGAATGTGATATTGTAACAACTATCTTATAAAGCCATTACTTGCTCGCAAGATTCTTATATATTTTTTATTCTTAGGTATACCCCATAGAATAAGGGACAAGTTTTCTGCTTTGCAGAGTTCTGAACAAGGACACTCAGAGCCAATTCATATTTACAGGCTGTTTGAGCTTCCCTTAATATCCGCGACCTATGACGTTGATCTCATGTCATATTGTAACAACTCTGGAGCAGGGTATCCGAACACCGCGTGGGATAAGCGTTCACCAAATCGCCCCGTTTTTCCGGCCGATTTTTTATCAAAATCAGTCAAATGTTCGCTGTGAAATTGTTTATTTCATTATTTTGGAATTCTACTAATTCTATTAGCTCTTTCTATACTAAATCGGGCATTTTAAAACTACCCAAATGATTAAAATTACGATTTAATTCCTCGAAAGTATGATTTACACCAAAATTGATCTGCCGGATTCCGGCGAGTCGGGGGCGATTTGGTGAACGCTTATCCTGCTCCTCCGAACACTCTGACATGATATATAGCCGTTACTTTTTGCTCACTTGTTTCAGTATTCTTATATAGCCGTTGCTATGGTAACAACCTTTATCTCTTGTCATCGTTAAGTTTTGAAAATAGATAAAAAAAGAAAATTTAAGTGCAAATAATTGTATGCTTAACTTTTTCCAAATAAAAAATGGAGGGGAAGTTAAGAACACCTCATCTCTCATTTTAGTTTATGTTATAAGAGAAGATCTTGATTTCTGATTTATACATTCCATCACTAATTTAGAATCTCAAGCCTTTGTCTTCCATAATCCTCTCCTTTGTTACTAGTCATAGTACGAAGGAAACTCTTGTGGTTAATGTTGCCATTATTGAGAAAGAAATATATTGAATGGATTTTTAAAAAATAAAAATATTTTTATATATTATATATAAAAAATAATCTTAATTTATATTTATAAATAAATTGAAAATTACATGCTTTTTTGTATATATAGTATGCACATATATATGCTTTTATAGTATTCATAGATATCCAACCACTAACTTAGATACTACAAACAAAATAAAATCTTCATGAGCAAATGACCTTAAATCATTATTTTTAACTCTTCTTTTGGACCATCATCTAACCCCCTTGAGAAAATCCAATGCGAACCATCTATAGTTTTGCTTTAATAAATTATGAAATCGCAAGGAGGAACTCAACCTTATCAATGGCATAATGAATTGTTGAATTCATGTGATATATTAATTCCTTGTCTCAATGCATCATTAAAGACTAACTCTTGGGAGAAGGAATCCCTCACATTAATTTCTTCTTCTAAAACCCTTCTTGTATGCTTTATATTATCATTCATTATTGTATTTCTTATTTAGTGACTTTCACAACCTTAAATTTGGGCAAATTTGTTGTACTCATGATAATGAACAAGGATGTTCTCCCCAATAACAATGCCCTACATAGAAGGAGAACTTTGCTAGCATAGAGAATGAATCTAGGAAATAAATACACCTCCTTTGAGGCATTGCCAACACAACCAACAACCTAGGAAATAAATCCTCTCCCACCTTCAGTGCATTGCAAACTAAACCAGCAACCCAAGAAATAAGGAAACACCCCTCTAGCCAACTTTTATGCATTTGTTTATTATTATTTTTGGGTAGTTAGTTAGAGGCATAGTTAGTAGCTAGTTTTTTATTGATATGACATTAATAAGTTACTTGCATTCTCATAATATAATAACCGTTTCTATCCTTCAAAGGCATGTATACCTAAACTAGGGTTTTGAACTTGGAGACTTTGTAAGCTTATAAAAATGCCTCGTTGATTTATTAATAGACTAAGAAAGTCAAGCTACTTTTCTCTAATTTATGGGTTTCTCATGTATTATTTTTTTCTTAGATCAAGTGCAACTTCCTATCTTTGTTGTTATTTTTTCTATTTGACCATATTTAGGCTTCTATGGTGCATGATTTGTCTCTGGTTATTGTCGTATATTGCATTATTTTTATCATTAGTATTACAGAAATAAGGTCTCAACTTAA
>LPNX011157854.1:7500-18363 GCA_001517045.1 Pseudotsuga menziesii
ACACCCACTAGGCATACTTTTGACAGACCCCATTACCCGAAAAATAAGAAATACCTGAAAAAACATGATGATGACATCATGATCACATTTTTTTCCAGGTATTTCTTGTTTTTGGGGTAGCAGGGTCCATCAAAAGTATGCCAAGTGGGTACTCGTTGAATGCGGAATTTAATTATGCATCCAACAAGCTCTCCCAATTGAAATTTGAGTAAAAACACGGGGATATATGTCGAAAATACAAACAAAAAAACAGTTTTTTCTTTTCTTCTTCCAAAATTAATAAATATTATTTTATTATTTTAAATATTATTTTATTAATTTTTTTTAGGAGGCCCATTTTGAGGTGAAATTTCCTCTAATGTATATTGACATTGATTATTGTGGTGATGGGGAATGTACGTAATCGAGGAAGAAAATCAACAAGGAAGAAGAGACCTCAAGAAGTCATTGAAGAAGAGAAAGAAAAGAAAAGAATAGACATGATGAATCAGAGGCTTTCTTTGGAAACTAATCCAAATCCAATTATAGAGGATACGGCGGTTCATCCTATTAATCTAGCACAAAAAAAACAAAAGCATTCACTAAAGGGACCTTCAATTTCCACAATAGTTGTTGAACAAGCACCCCATGGAAGTATTCAAGAAGCAAAACGTAGGTGCTCATTAGGGGATGTTTCAAATCCACATCAAGTCAAAGTGATAAGTTATCATCTCAAGACAAAGATCATGAAGAGGCGTTGTACATGGAGCCTACTGTTGAAGAGGCATTGGACATGGAGCTTACTATTGAAGAAGAAAATATTAACCGGACCATTGATGAGGATGTTGGAATTCCACCATCCAACTACCAGGAAGAGAATGAAGGACAACAAGTTGCTACTGAAATGCCAGAGCGTATTGTTGATGCACTAGATGATAGAAATCCAACCCCCTTACCTCCATTAGAAAGAACATGTCGAAGAACTCCGAAGCATATACAAGTTGATGAAGGACTCCCCAATTCCATTGAAGGTACGCTATCTAAACATAGTATTGCTTATCAAACTCAACAGATACTAAATAAATATTTTGTTTCTACATGTGATGGAGATAAATGTAGATTATTTTTATCATTGTTAAAATCTAGGGGCATAAATATTGTTAGGAAATCGTTATGGATAAAGATGATAAAGCCTTCTGGACCAAGTTCTCATATAGTTAAACGCTTAGTAGATGCCTTTGGTAAAATTGGTAAGAACACATGGTCAAAGGACCGCAATGCGGCTCGTCGTGTGTTGTCACAAGCAATTGTAAATAAGAACACCAGGGTCCTTCATTTTCTCAAGCCTACATCTAAACTAGTTAATTTGAATATAAAAACCCTCCGTAGGTATTCTATTAGAAGAGAACATCTTGACACAACCACCCAGACAGATTTTTGGTCCTTTATTGGTCGGTTGCCACGTCGTGACATGAAGCTAGTTGATGTAGTAAAGGGACTATTGTAGAGTTTTTGACATGATCACACAAGGCCTTCTTCAAACCAGAAGGATGTACTAAAACTGAGAAGGGGTTCAAAGGACTATGAACCACATATTAAGCATCTTCTTGATATAACACATACAAAACTATACGAGAAATTTAGGAATGAACATAGACAATTGAATTTGGGGCAAAGATCTTTTGAGAAATGTAAGCCCTGGTATGTTAGAATAAATACTCTTTGTAACACTTGTTGTTGTAGATACCATGTAGAATATGAATATTACTATGAAATTTTTTTGTACATTCGTCATGTGTTGCATACTAACCATGTGCAGGATTGCTCCTTGACAATACCACCAACCTCATCAAGAGAATTCATTCATAGTATCATGTGCAATAGGCCTGAGGGGCAAACTTACTATGCAAAATCCTGTTTGGATGGAACTTGCTCCAACTGTGTTGCAATGGCATTATTGAGCCAATGTATGCATGATACTGGAGACAATGAATTTGGGAATATGGTTATGGACATGAAAAGTTTCAAATATATTAGCTATGAAATAGTCCCAGGGAAAGAAAGCAAAAAAATACAATTGGTGACATCTCAGGTACATGCATTTATCTATAAATTTATGTTTGAACAATTGCATTTCATTCCTTACTTACAAAAAAACCTGATAATGAGATCATTTTGTGTCAACAGGTACAAGTTAGTGTCTTCATCAAGGAATTTATTGAAAAGACACGTCAATATGTTCAGCATGTCCACTTGGCACGATGGTAGGATGAGACGTTTAGAATATGCAGAGATACATTTCCTCATGGTACTATACTTTCAGTTGTTTATTTTGCTGAGAACTACACTCTTCAACCTCAAAATGAGATCCAAATTCAGTATTATCACTCTGAGCAGGTTTCCTTGATGGTGCATATCACATATAGGCATGGCCCAAATAGCAGTGAAGAGGAAAGAGAAATTCTAAAGGAATATCACTTCTACATAAGTGATGATAGGTGCCTTGAATTCCACTATGTACGTCATTGCTTCATCATGTTCTATGATCATTTGAAGGGCAGGAACATACAGATGGATCGACACTGGATTTGGTCTGATGGATGTGCTGGCCAGTTAAAAAATGCACGCATATTTCAATGGTTGTGTTCATTCCATAAAAACTACAAAGTTCCACATATGTGGAACTATTTTGAGACTAGGCATGGTAAAGGAGAGCATGATGGAGCTGGAGCATGTGTCAAAACAACCCTACAAAGAGAGGAATTGAAATTATCTACAATATCTACTATTCAAAATGCTCAATCTATAGTCAGGTGGTGCACGTCAATAATGGGAGAGGAATCAGCTATGCGAGTAGAATTCACAAGAAAGAGACATGTGGAGAGATTTTTTTGGGAGGTGGTAGACATAGATCGTTCACATGCATGGGAATGCAAGACTGTTCCTGGGACTCGTGGCTTTCATTCGGTTCGAAGCTCTGATAACCCAACATTTGAAATTTGGACCAGAAAACTCGCTTGTTTTTGCTTGCCTTGTTGTGATGGTGACTGGGATGTGTGTGAATCATTGGATTGGGTTGATGGATGGGATCGCATATCACTTCCACTTGATCAGCATGCAATTGTTGAGTTAACTCCATTGGAAGAAGACCAATCGTCTATTTCTATAGATTTTGATCATGTATCAGACCTTGTACAACCTGGTATGATGCATTTCCTTAACATTTTTTTGTAAAATTTACGTAGTCTTGAAACTCACATTAATGGCCTTGTATCACATGAAAAATATTTGATCATATACCTACAATCATACTATGCAGGACACATATGCACAGTGGTTGCCTCAAAAGATAGTGAATGGGGTGGTCATTACTGGTTGGCAAGTTGTATAAAGGGAAAGCAAACCCTCATTATGTCCATGACTGATGATGAAAACAACCACTTCCCCATCGGGTCTATGGTTGTTAAAGGTGAATATCTTACACATGACAACAATGCAAGAAAGAAGGGTGGATATGTTTACAGGGATTACAAACCAAGTGCAAATGTGTATCACTTTACCAACTTAATCATTGGTACAAACCTCCAGGTATGAACAATGCCTAGTCAGAATTCATCAAAGGTACGCTACTTCTTACCGGATACAGAGCACGAGAGACTAATGCAGACCATCATTATAAGAGATGATCTGGAGGGATTGGTTGTATGATAATAGGTGGGATCTAGCATGATGAGGTATGTATCATTATTGTAATTTTCCCATGTATGTTTCTTATGAATATGTCATTTTTTTGTTCTTGATATGTGAAATTTTCCATAATGTTGTTTATAAATATGCCAAAAATTCTCTTGTATGTGAAGTTAATGAACATGCCAAATTTTACGTATGATCAATAAACCATATATATCAATCATATGAACATTTCAAGATCTCATTCACATGATATACATAACATTAGAATACATACATGTACCTCTGTAGGTCATACCTGTCAAAGTTCTTTGTAGGCTCTCTTATAGGACTAAAACCCTAATTTTTCAAGTAGGTAATATTGTCAATGTTTTCAGCTGATATATACAACTAGGATGATGGAAACAAGATGCCGAAATGATAAACTTATGTTTTAAGGATTGTATAATTTACTTCTTGACATCTCACCTCTTATACCCGCATGTCCATTTCCAAAGGGGTAGTGCATAGTAGTGTTGGAATTTCATCTCATTTTTTATTATTTAAAAGTTTAATTTCTACTTAAAAGATAATAAAAGATAATAAGAGATTTGGGCCAAAGCTAGACAATGCATTTCATGCCAATGAAGGCCAAACTTGGAAAACCATGTCCCTAACTAGGCTTTATTGTTTAACATGCATGGCCCATAACCATAACCCTACCTAGGAAACCCTAATCCTAACCCTAATATTATCTTATTGTCACAACTCAATTCAGAATCAATCTAATGTCCAACTCAACTTTTTCAAATCTGGTGGACTTATGCTTCAAATCATGTTGATTCACGAAGTTGAATTTAGTGTGCATGTACTGAGATCATTGAAACCTTTAAATATAATAGTTTTCTCATGCACGGTTTCCATTCTATGCCTCAAGTAAAGACTCAACAGATGTCCTTGAAAGCCTGTAGGAGTTGGGATTCAACGTGCCACAGAATCATGACCGTTGCTCAAATCGACGAACCGTTAGCTCCATTGGATTTAGGACATCGAGATAGTGCTAGGGTGGCCCTCTAATCTGGTTCCAAGGAGAAGAGACCATTATTTTGGTCAATTTTGGAAACTAGGGTTTTGCTCAGTAAGTGAATGTGAAATTTTTGCACATGGGGGTCAAATTCACATATTGCTCAACCGTGAAGGTGTGGCTAGTGTTCCCACATAACACATGCCTAAACACGCTTGCACGACCCACCAAAAGCCCTTTTTTATGCATGGTTTCCATTCTATACCCCGGGTAGGGATTCAACAGGTGTCCCTGAAAGCCTGTAGGAGGTGGGATTCAACGTGCCACATAATCATGACCGTTGCTCAGATCAACAAACCATCAGCTCTGTTGGATCCAGGACATTAGGATAGTGCTAGGGTGGCCCTCTAATCTAGTTCCATGGAGAAGAGACCATTATTTTGGTCAATTTTGGAAACTAGGGTTTTGCTCAGTAAGTGAATGTGAAATTTTTGCACATGGGGGTCAAATTCGCATATTGCTCGACCGTGAAGGTGTGGCTAGTGTTCCCACATAAAACATGCGTAAACACACTTGTATGACCCACTGGAAGCCCTTTTTTATGCACAGTTTCCATTCTATGCCCCGGGTAGGGATTCAATAGGTGCCCTTAAAAGCCTGTAGGAGGTGGGATTCAATGTGCCACAGAATCATGACCGTTGATTGGATCGATGAACCGTTGGTTCCGTTGGAATTAGGACATTGGGATAGTGCTAGGGTGGCTCTCTAATTTGATTCCATGGAGAAGAGACCATTATTTTGGTCAATTTTGGAAATTAGGGTTTTGCTCAGTAAGTGAATGTGAAATTTTTGCACATGGGGGTCAAATTCACATATTGCTCGACTGTGAAGGTGTGGCTAGTGTTCCCACATAAGACATGACTAAACACACTTGCACGGCCCACTAGAGGCCCTTTTTTATGCACGGTTTCCATTTTATGCCCCGGGTAGGGATTCAACAGGTGTTCGTGAAAGCCTGTAGGAGGTGGGATTCAACGTGCCACAGAATCATGACCGTTGCTCAGATCGACGAATCGTCAGCTATGTTGGATTCAAGACATCAGGATAGTGCTAGGGTGGCCCTCTAATCTGGTTCCATGGAGAAGAGACCATTATTTTGGTCAATTTTGGAAACTAGGGTTTTGCTCAGTAAGTGAAAGTGAAATTTTTGCACCTAGGGGTCAAATTCGCATATTACTCGACCATGAAGGTGTGGCTAGAATTTCCACATAATACATGCCTAAAAAATCTTGCACGAACCACCGGAAGTCCTTTTTGATGCACGGTTTCCATTCTATGCCCCGGGTAGTGATTCAATAGGTGTCCTTGAAAGTCTGGAGGAGGTGGGATTCAACATGCTATAGAATCATGATAGTTGCTCGGATCGACAAACAGTCAGCTCCGTTGAATTTCAAACATCAAGATAGTGCTAGGGTGGCCCTCTAATATGGTTCCATGGAGAAGAGACCATTATTTTGGTCAATTTTGGAAACTAGGGTTTTGTTTAGTAAGTGAATGCCCAATTTTTGCACATATGAGTCGGCTTCGCAAATTCCTTGACTGTGAACATGTGGCTAGCGTTCCCACATGGAACCTACATAAACATGCTTGCACGACCCATTGAAAGCCCTTTTTGATGCACGGTTTCCACTCTATTCCCCGATTAGGGATTCAACGGGTGTCCCTAAAAGCCTGTGGGAGGTGGGATTCAACGTTCCATACATTGATGACCGTTGCTCGGATCGATGAACTGTCAGCTCCATTGGATTCAGTACATCGTGATAGTGCTAGAGTGGCCCTCTACTCTGGGTCCATGGACAAGGGATCATTTTTTTTTTTCAATTTTGGAAACTAGGTTTTTGCTCAGTAAGTGAATGTGAAATTTTTGCACATAAAGGTCACCTTGAAGGTGATTGTAGATATTCACCTCATATAAGAGATGTGAGCATTTGTACGATGAAATGCAGGAGGAGACAATGCCATTAAGTCAGTAACCATGTAATGGAACATGTTTATGTTTAGAAACAAGTGGCCATTCTATTACGCCATTATTACAAAATATATATATCTTCACACTACGAATGATTCGAAAATGCCATGTACATTAATCACACATAACTTTCATCTCTTTCAAAGTTGTTACTCGAGGCCATTCATCAAATGCCATGTACATTAAAAAAATGATAAAATAATGTGCAGGACATACATAATGTGCAGGATATAATCATAACCATTATTTTGAATCAACCTTGTAATACTCGGATACTTTTAGGTTTGATGTGTATCCCATGTATTCGTTAGATGAAAGACATCATGCCAAAAAATAATTTTATTTATGTAGACCACACTGGTGCATCATTTAAGTGTGTCAACTTCGTGCATCCTCTAAACGTTTGTTAGGTTGTTATGTGGGTAAGGTGCTTTTGTATTCCACCAAGTTGGACCAGTTTCTTAGCTGTGCTGGGTGCTTAAATGTGTATTAGACCTATGTTTCGTATTTTTGAATACAATTTGACATTGTTAATATAACATTGTATATGCAATTGGATCGTGGTAAAAAACAATTAAAATGTACATTTTTGTCATTACGTAATTTATTGTAATTGTGCATTGTTCTCAAATTTATCACTGATATCTCCATACAATCGTAAAATCTATAAAAAATTGGGAACATTACACATAGAAACATTCTTCGCCACACATGTATAATCACACTTAAAATACTGAACCATGAATATCTCGAGCCTTGATATGAAATGTTTTTTATACCATGAAAGTTATAATACAAAAATATAAGGCCTAGATCTATGGCCTGTCAATGTACATGTATCAAAAACATATTTGATGTACATGTGCAAACAAAAGTACATCTGTCCTGGACCGCACCCCTATACTCTAACTCCAAATTGTACATAAAAATACATATTTGTCCTAGAATAGCACATCAAAATTCTAACTTTCTCTTGTTTTTCCTGGACCCTGATGCTCTTCGACTCTGTCTACGACCACTGTGCATCTTTGGTGACTGCAAATCAATGACAATATTTCTTGATCAGGTAACTGAACTAGTACTATCCATCAATAACAAAGTTTGAAAATTTAAAATATGACTCAATTATAAATAAAACAAAGACTCACTACATCCGTCAGGGGTATAGGTTCCTGTGGTGTCGAGGGTGTAGGTGCCTCTACTATGGTCGTCCTTCCAGTGAGCCTCATTGCCATGCTTCTCTACGAATAAAAAAAATTATGTCAATTATCTCAAGAATTATCAACATGTACATGAATGAGAAAGTACTAATCAGTTATGTAAAAAATGAACATCTCACCGAAAAAACCATTTCTAGGAGATGAGGCTGGTGCTCTTTAGTAGTAAGAGGAGCTGTAGCTTGAATGTCAACTTTAGTTGTATGCACTAATGGACCAGGGTGTGGCTACATTCACCAAATGATTAAATAGTTAGACATCATGCATGTCCAGAAACAATACAAATGAAATGTACAATTACAAATATTCAAGTATATGTACCTCACTATGACTTATCCCTATTGTAGATGTGGCATTGACAGCAGCATCAACAATCCCACTAAGGTCTGGCATAGATGACTCTACATCTTGATGTTGTAAGCATGCAAAAATAACATTAAGAAAAACCACTTGTGAAGTGAATACATAGCTAACCAACAACTTCCATTGGAAGTGTGTACATTACCGTGGGATGAGTAGGTTGATCCTCATGCACACTCACTCTGTTCAAGGAAGAGTTACCTCATCTGGTGTAAACAACCCCCTTATCTATGTTTGGACTACGGGGATATCCAAACCAAAGAGGCGGTGCAGGGATCTGCAATGACATCTGCATTCATAAAGTGTTACCATAGTTAGACATGGATTTGAATGGATGGAATAATATGTACTGAAAAAATAACATGTTGTAATATACTTACCCCTTCCTGGGACATATCTCCACCATGGGAGTGACTGCTTCCATGAATTTCTTGCCCCTCTTCAGATACCTCTAGCATCTGCAAGTTTAAAAATTATATTTACATTAGCGATCTATAAAGGAGTGTACAGTAAGAAATTTAAATAGTTCGAACAAGATTCAATCATAACCCACGTACTTACATTCTTCAAGTAGTCGTAAATTCCACCTTGGACTATGTCGTTGATATCAATGTCTTCAGCATCACGTTCTAAGTGGGGTTCCTGCAACTTCAAAAATTGTAAATATTAGACATTTTAATAAATTAATCAAGACTAACACATGCATTAACAAAATTATACATGTAATAACAAAATGACAAGTGTTTAAATATTGCCTCAATTGTGGTTCTTTGGGCCTCGGGTACAACCACACCGGGTGTAGTACCAGCCCCGTGAGAGGCATCAATCTCCTACAAGAGTAAACAGTGCATATATATTATGAATCTTTTAATATGTTAGATATAGTATGGAACAATTAAAAATTGAACAATAACAGAGTTTTAAAACAATGTCCTTACCTAACCACCTGTCATCGTAGTGGTACCATGTCTTGGTCCAGGACCATAACAGGGTCCCCCACAAGATGTGCAGATGTGTGGCTCGCTCTGAGGCACATGGGATGCCAGTCTATCCCCACCAATAGATGTCCCTCCACCACCAGAAGCTGTTGGTTGTACACCAGCAGAGGAAGAGAGCGCTCTCTGGTCAATAGTGGTCGTGTGTCGAGAGACCATCTTAGCTGGAGTAAAAAATGCATCCTCTGTCTGGGAAACCATGTCATGTGAAAAAGGGATGTTTTCCCTCGGTAGCTGGGCACGGGGTGCAGGTATCTGTGGATTGGCATCTCTATGCCTAGCACAAGGTCGATGTTGGGGCATTCCCCTACCAACTCCCTAGAAGCCCAACATGTCAAAATAGTTGACATGTTTCCCCATCACAAACTCTGCATACAATTTTTGGAGGAAGTACATCAGTACTTCCCTATTGTTGTGAGGGGGAATGTCAAAAACCATGTACCACCTATCCATCCAGTTGTCTCTGATGGGTGGAAAAGTGCACCACTCAATAGAAATATGTGGCCTGCTGATCTCCAGGATGTCATCCATCCTAGGCAGTCTAAATAATGAATAGATGGCTTGTTTAGTTATTTTTAGCTTTTTTACCTCATTGTAACTCAACCCATCAGCATATTGTTTCCTTTTCCTCTCCCTGTAAGATGCGATGCTATAAAATGCATCATTCGATCTTGCGATTGTATCAACAATAGATAACAATGAATCTGACAGGGAGCGGCGGAGCTCATCTCCACCCCTCCAAGCTGAACCAATCCCTCTCAAATGGCCAATAAACCTCAGTATCTCCGCATTGTTATGATCCATAGCAGCCACTGCAATCATAAATACAAATAAAATATCATGAGAAATATAAACACATGATATAATGACATATCTAAGAACTGAAAACTGTATAACTATTGACATATAAACTAAATCGATCATGTAAATTTAAAAATTGATCTTGAATTTTATAGTAAAGAATAGGCGGCATAATGTGCTGTTGATGAATAAAATCCCAGTATAGGCAACGATTTTGTTAGATATGTAATTATTTGTTGTAGTGTGATGTTTCTTGGACTCCAAAGGCTATTTAGCAGAACTTTATGGATTTTATGGTTGCAAGGGTTCCACTGGATTAAATATCATGTATGATCTAGTATGTGATTGGCGTGTTTAATCAAATACATCAACCTACCTATGTATCTTCACGTTCATAGAGTCTATTGTTGAACTTTGTTGTCTTGACCTTAACCAAAAAGTACCCTTCGTTCAAGACGAAATATTTGTTAAAAGCATGGGAAGCTGAACTATACCTTATTTTGACACTTGGATTGGGAAGTTTCATCAAAACTATAAGGTGTTTATTGATGTTCTTGGAAGAGCAACTTCGAGAAGTTTCATCAAAATTATAAGGTGTTTATTTCTGGATTTTGGTATAGATTCACAAGGATCCTTATGAATATGCATATGGAAATAGTGATTTAGTGAACTTTATTACGATGAGAATGCCACTTATTCTTAATATAGATACCATTAGAGAGAATATCATTTGGATTAGGATGTTAGTTTTACTATCTTTAATTAAAGGGGGTTATTGTTCAATAATAA